>JAJQOW010000613.1:0-95410 GCA_037975125.1 Latrodectus hesperus | reverse complement strand
TATTGCACATTATTACTAATAGTTTATCATATTGCTTTAATAATAATTTAATATTAATAAAATTTAATAATGATAGTAAAAAATTAAATTTTTATATTAATTATGATAAAAAGTAATAAAAATACAACAGATTAAAGCAAAAACCAAAGGAATTAAACAATTAAAATAAGGAAATTTCTACATAGCACAACAGTTTACGAATGACGAAACTTATATTTATCATAAAGTTTATAAACAATCGGAAAGGGATAATTCCTCTGGCATATATAACAAAAAATATTGACTATTTTGACTATTTTTAAATTATAAGATAAATATAGAAAATATATTTAATTTCCCAAATGAAACTGTACATTTCGATGCCAATAGAGAGAGAGAGAGAGAGAGAGAGAGAGAGAGAGAGAGAGAGAGAGAGAGAGAGAGAGAGAGAGAGAGAGAGAGAGAGAGAGAGAGAGAGAGAGAGAGAGAGAGAGAGAGAGAGAGAGAGAGAGAGAGAGAGAGAGAGAGAGAGAGAGAGAGAGAGAGAGAGAGAGAGAGAGAGAGAGAGAGAGAGAGAGAGAGAGAGAGAGAGAGAGAGAGAGAGAGAGAGAGAGAGAGAGAGAGAGAGAGAGAGAGAGAGAGAGAGAGAGAGAGAGAGAGAGAGAGAGAGAGAGAGAGAGAGAGAGAGAGAGAGAGAGAGAGAGAGAGAGAGAGAGAGAGAGAGAGAGAGAGAGAGAGAGAGAGAGAGAGAGAGAGAGAGAGAGAGAGAGAGAGAGAGAGAGAGAGAGAGAGAGAGAGGGGTTATACTTTATTTATATATTTTATTCAAAATATATTTCCCAAATTTTCAGTATTATGAATTCAAAAAAATTTTTTATCATAGAAAAATTTTAAACATCTTTACCAAGTTAAGCCATATTATTAAATTTGAGCATTTGTTTAGCAAGAACTTTAGAAATAAACTTGCTATACTTTTCATTCATGAATCGCAGGTATAAATTAAATGTGTTTCAAAAATAATATATAAATTCATATTTGAAGTGCAATAAACATCCACATACGAATATAATTCCTATTAAGAATAAATAAGATTTCATTTTTATTTTCCCATTTTTACTTTAACACTTTGAAACTGGAGAGATTGACATAGTTATTTATAATTATTTAATACTTTATTTCATGATTTTGAAAGGTATCTTTTACTTAATCTATCAACAGTGCTCAAAAAAACTATTACTGTTCGCGATGCAATTATTTATTAGGTTAGGTTACGGCAATGCATTTCCAAAAACTCCATTTCTGCCGCCCGAAGTCGTTCAAAGTAACTGACCTAATCATAGTTTTAAACTATGGTCAAATTTTGAGATCCTGCCTGTCCCTACATCTTTTTCTAAAATGTTCTCCATTACATGAACCAAAGGACGTGAAAACCTAAAACTATTAATTTTCATAAGCCATCTTAGAATGATGGTGCTTAGCTGGGTCAATCACTGCAAAATCCGCTTTTTTCAAAAACTCAAAAGTGACATCTATCTCTATCAGATAATTTGATATGTGATTGGTAGAATACGTAAAATTTGCCATTAAAAACATTCATATGTTTCTTATAGAATGACATAAGCCAACAATTTTTATAAATTAAGTTGAATATTTCTATTGCTAAAATAAACTTTGGTTTAGCTTGCATTTTGAGAAAACTCGAAACTGTCCAAAATTGCTAATATAAACTTAATGATTATAAAATTGCTATTATAAAATAATATAAAAGTGTTTTTATATGATTTTTATTCCTAAATTTATATATTGCGATATCTAGTTACAACTAATTTAATTAAAACTGAATGAAGTAAATCATGCTATCAATGTCCATTCGGTAAGTTTTTACAAAATACAAAATATCAGAAGTAAAGAACTTATTTGTTTGTACAAAAATAACATCATCAAACTTTGACCACATGAATCGTAAACTGAATTTATTGGTCACTTAAAAAAATTTTTAAAATTGCTGGAACATAAAGCTGACTCATTTAAAAATTGTACTGAAGTGTAATTATGGAAACATTTTCATCTCAATAATCTTCTTTAGTCAATCTGTCGAAAATAGCACAATGTGAGTATTGTTATACTATATTTTTATTGGGATATTATAACTATGTATTATAATATCCCAATAATTCATTTATTTTGCGATCATTGTAAATCTTGCATGACTTTTTATAATATTAGCTTAAATTGAACTCAATAAATCGACTTTAATATTGCTAAAAATTATTCGTGGATTTCTGCAAATATTTGAAATCAGATTTATGAACTATTTGCTATTCAATTTAAATTTAAATCACAGGTATTTCCTTATATTATTAAATTTAAATCACAGGTATTTGTACAATCTTTTCCCATAATTCTAGACTAAAAATAATTTAGTCTAGAATTATGGGAAAATATCGGTTAAAAGTTAATAACCATTAAAAGAAAAAGCAATATATATATATATTGCTCAGTACTCCATAAAATTTTCAGTTACCTCACTTGATACTTTATTGAAATAAATAAAATGCAATGACTATTATAACCAACGACCATTTGTCGTCATTCGTTTGGATAGAAAATAATGTTATCAGTTATAAACCCTAAAATCTTTTTTATATCAAATGTTATAAATGATTTTATTAAAAAAATTTGAGAAAACTAATCAAAGAAAATAGTTTCGCATAAGGGTTATCACGTTTCCCTAACAATTAAATTAGCAATCAAAAAGGGGAAGAGAAATATAGTTTAACGATATATATTATTGATATAATATGTTTCATTAAATTATTGGATCATAAAGATCATTTTCTAGTGTAGATATTTAGATAGAATAATGCTTGTAGAAGTTTCTGGCTAATGATTTAATGATTTGAAATGTTGGAGTCCTGTCTCCAAGTACATCTGATAAGGATATACCTGAGTACAAAACCAGTCTAAAAAAATTTGAAAAATAGTAAAGACATAAAAGAAAATACTTGCATACGATACTGTCTTATTTTTCGGATAATATCCATAAAAAATAAGTGATCTATTTGAATTTGGACGTGGAATGTGTTTTGAAGTTATCATTATTGATATGACATATCCTTCTAAAACCTGAATCCTTGGGTTGTTCCACTCGAATAGAAATTTCAACCTTGTAATTTTAGATGACTGGAAATCTTACGGCTCTGTCAATATATGTTCTTCATAACCATTTCTGAGTCAGACACGGAAAGCCCTTAGAGCAATTTAAATACATTGTAAGAAATTTTAAATAATAGTCTAAGTTCTCCGTTGGTTTGATTCCGGCTGGTATTGAACAACCAGATGTGGATGTTTCTTTTCTATCTCCTACAAAAACATATCCGTCGGAGTGGATGAGAATTTTGTCGAGTTTCCTTTTCTGCGACACGGGAATTCGACCAACTATCTATAACTATACTGTACCGCAGTCGACGTAAACATATCTTACAAAACAATTAGATGGTTAGGATATCCATTATGTGATGTTAAAATGATAAAGTTCAACAAAACTAACAATTATAGTTTTTTTAAAAGATTTTTATAAGCACCCAAATGGTATAATATTCCATTTTCGAAAACATCATACTTTTTGCTACAAACAATGGTTAAATTAAAAATTAATGATATGAGTGTGAGGTTACTAAACTATTGTCTTTATATACCGTCATCTAAGTCTTACACTCGATATAATGCTATTTCTATCTAACTGGTGGAGCCCATCCCCGGGCTAGGTACAGGGAAGCATGCTGGTACACAACAACTCGATATAATAATTAGTGCTTGTATTGGATTTCGCATTTAATATTTTATAGTACGCATTACCAATGGATGATTGTCTTAAGTTCTGTTGTTGAAGTTTTAAAACCTATTCTTCGTCAACTTCCGTAAGTTTTTCTTTAATGACAGTGGGTACAGCGCTAACCCTTCATCTCAACAAGGAAACTGCTAGTTATTTATCGTTATCTGGTGGAGACCCGTGAATCAAGTGATGGAGAGGTGAGTAACATTACCCACGCCATTTCACCACAAACCCATTTATAGGGTGGGCTGCATTCATACATCATCACAGAAAAAAGGAAAGAGAAACACAGAGAGAAAGAAACATCGATGCCCGTGTCGGGATTTGAACCCGGGACCCACAACTCAGGAGTCAGGAACACTAAGCAATAAGCCATCGGTTGGCGATTCTGTTATTACTAGTGCCCCTATTCCAATAAACCATATTGAAAAGTTGCTAGTGCCCATATTTCAGTAAGATGATACACACTCACAACTGCACATTATGTCCAGAGTTTTTTTAAATTGTTTTTTTAACAGTAACATCAATTTATTTCTTTTTAACATAGGTAAATTACATTTTTTCCCAGCTAGCTTTTTCTCTTGACAACCTGATCATTGATTGGAGGGCCATCTTGGCCTATAACACCTAGGTCAACTCTGGAGTTAAAATGGGAAGATATTCCGTGATAGCATAACAAAATTCATTTGTATTTAATAAGAGGGCTTTTAACAGTATGTCGTTGCTTTGTAGTTATTGATTGTACACTTTAATGCAAACATATTTATTAACAATAAAATTAAACACAATAGAGCAAGGCGACGATACATCGGAAGTGCAGTTGCTATAGTGACTAGAAATTCTTCCATTTGGATTTCATATCCCAAGTTGACACCTACTCGTTTTTTATAAAAATAAGATTCATTATCACAATCAATAAGGAATCTGGCGATTACGATTATGAGTCGCCACAAGTAAAGGGTGTTTTTTTTTCGAGGTATAGAAGTTTAAGTTGGCATTCTTTCCAAGTTGGCGACCGATTTAACAGCTGTCAAGTGATTTATTCTCAGTTTGGTTTGGCAATTCATCATGAATAGACTCACTCCTGAACAACGCTTACAAATTGTGCAGTTTTATTTCGAAAATAATGGTTCTGTGCGGAATACGTATCGCGCACTACGTCCATTTTATCGTCGACAAAATCGTCAATCAGAGCAGTTAATTCGATTAACCATGGAACGTTTTCGCACCACGTTTACTCTAATTGATAACTCGCATCCCCAGAGACGCCGTACGGTGCGTACAGAAGAAGCTATTGCTACTGTAGAGCGTAGCATTGAGGAAGACCCGAATGAGTCCATCCGCCATCGAGCACAGGAATTGGATCTGTGTCCATCCACTTTATGGAAGATTTTGCGGAAGGATCTTGGTTTGCCTGCTTACAAAATTCAACTCGTGCAAGAATTGAAGCCAAACGATCATCAAGCAAGGCGTAGATTCTTCGAATGGGCCCAAAACGAGATTACCGTTGTTCCCGATTTTCATAAGCCAATTTTGTTTAGCGATGAAGCGCACTTCTGGTTGAATGGCTACGTCAACAAACAAAACTGCCGCATTTGGAGTGAAGCTAATCCACAAGTGTATGTCGAAACACCGTTACATCCAGAAAAACTGACTGTTTGGTGCGCTTTATGGGCTGGGGGAATCATTGGTCCTTACTTCTTCAAAAACGATGATGGCCACAGCGTTACAGTCAATGGTGATCGGTATAGAGCCATGATTACTATTATTTTCATCCCTGAATTGAACAATCATGATGTCCAGGAGCTGTGGTTCCAACAAGATGGCGCAACATGTCACACAGCTCGTGCAACAATCGATTTATTGAAAGACACGTTTGAGGACCACCTAATTTCACGTTTTGGACCAGTGAATTGGCCTCCAAGATCTTGTGATTTAACACCGCTAGACTATTTTCTGTGAGGCTATGTAAAGTGATTGGTCTATGAGGATAAGCCACAAACGCTTGACCATTTGGAAGACAACATTCGCCGTGTTATTGCCGATATTCGGCCACAAATGTTGGAAAAAGTCATCGAAAATTGGACGTCCAGATTGGACTACATCCGAGCCAGCCGTGGCAGTCATATGCCAGAAATAATATTTAAAATGTAATGCCACAAGATTATCTTTCGAATAAAAAAATTCATGCCAATCGAATAATACATCGTTGTTTTATTGCAATTTAAAGTTCTATACCTCAAAAAAAACACCCTTTAGTTGTTATCAGTCTACATTTGACCCTCATTACTGACTTCGTCTTTTTTTACCCCATAAAAACTAGCATTTTTAATCAATTAACGTTTATATTGTGCAGAATCTCTAAAATAATTTGGACTTGATATCTCTTGTTTTTTCTTAAAAGTACAATTAAATGTCTAATTTAAAGATATATCTAGCATAAAATACTTTTCCTTTTATATTTTAAAATCGATAGGAAATTTTTAAGAATTTAGAAATAATTTTATAATTTTGTTTATTATAAATTATAATTCATTCTATGTTTGAATTTTCCAAATAATATAATGTTTTCGAAAGTATAATATAATTATGCAAAAATAAGGAATTTAAGAAATAAAACTTAATCAAGTATTATAGTTGCTAATAGAAAGGAAAATATACTTATTTATAGAAGTTAATAAAGTTTTCTTTTATGAAGATATTTAAAGGCAGAACATTTGCTTAAAAAATTTATCAAAAACCAGACGAATGTGATACAGTTAATTACATCATGTACAATGCATTAATTATCTGAAGGTCTAACATTTAGTTATAACTATAACAATAAAGAAAGTGGGGTAGTGTTAGAAAGTAAACTCTAAATAGTTACTTACTACAGTGATATATTTTCATTTAAATATTGCATTAAATGAAAATTTCCGATTGCTGTGTCATTTGATGTGGGGTTCAAATTTTCTGAAAATATTAATGTAAGCGCAATGAAGTACGGTATGACTTGTGTACACTCATACTGAATGACATACTAAAATTTTTATTACATTAAATTCTTTAAATATATTTTCAACTTTATTGTTTTCTTAGAAATATTCGCAATAAGGAATGAAATCTTTTTGTGAGTGTTTTTCCCTATAGATTTAGATATAGAAATAAAATCATGTTTTTTATTCTTAATATATAACTGTCATCAAAATAACTTCACGTAATAGTTGTAAATTATTTTGAGTATCTCAATTAATTCATTCCTTTTGAGAAATCCTTCAGGAACTTTATTTGGAACTAAGAAAGCAAATAATAGCTTCATATTGCGAAACAATAGCTAACGTTTTGATGCTATATTGTTACGTTTTGTATTCGAAAGCAAACCCCACGGGTACCTACATTTAAGAGAGTGGACTCTAAACCACCTCAATCATCAACTACAGGAGATGGCTGATAATCGAATGTACAAATAATTGTATCATTTTTTTTTAACTACGGTGAGCACTTGGGTGAACAATCCTTAGCCACAACAAGGCCGGAAACTACTACTCATTTGTCGTTAGACATTGGGGGCACCTGTGAACACGAAGGCGAGTAGCATTGCCTATACCATCACCACAAACCTGTTTATAGGGTGGGTCTCATTCATACATCATCGCAAAAGAAAGAACACAGAAACACAGAGAGAAAGAAACATCCATACCCGAACCGGCATTCGTACCTGGGACCCACAGCTCAGGAACGTTAACCACTCAGTCATCGATAGGCAACTGTTGTGCCATTTTAGCACAGCGCAATTGTTAGTAAAAGGCTTTAAAATGCCCTTTTCGTTATCACTACTTCATTCCTAAAGGAAATTATGATTAAAATAACTTCGAATGTAATATATTTCACTGTTATTTTGATTATTAAACATGTCTATTGTAATACGAATTTTTAAAAAATAGTGTGATGCATAGTTGCCATATAATAAAATGTGGCGCAGCTGACGCCAAGAAAACATTTTGGAGTGCTCTAATCCGTAAGAAAAACCAGCTTAGCTCTTCATCAATGTATGAAGATCAAAGGATTTGTAGCGTGTGGGGAAATGTTTTATTAGGACAAATTCCTGCATACAGCTGTTCCATATCTATCCTTAAATAAATATTCCCTGGCATGATAATTTAAATAAAAAGAATGAAATTGAATTTTCTGAAATAAAATATACTTCGGATTATAAGAATGTAAAAAAATAAAAAATTAAAAATTTTAATTTTCTAAAACAGTATAGTTTAAAATAATGATGATGAAAATCTTTAACAATGAGTCATTAACTTAACTCCCTAAGCTGATCTAAGAAATCAATATTAAGTTTTATAAATTTAAAAATAGAAATTAAATTAAGAAAATTCATTTTCTGGAAACTTGTTTATTTACGTATATAGTTACATTATAATTACAATATAATAACCGGAATATATTTTACTTATTGTTACATTTTGGCTTTATATATAATATATATATATATATATATATATATATATATATATATATATATATATATATATATATATATATATATATATATATATATATATATATATATATATATTTAAACAGGGACCACAATAATTGACAGGGAAAAGCGTTATTCTTGGATGTAGTGGATTAATGTTAGTTGTTATGTGTTTTTATTGTTGTTAAATATGATACTTGGACAAGCAAAGCTCACTATGCTGTTGGCTATGCGAATTTAAGTCAGTAGGTTGCGTCTTTCGTTTAACCAGAACACCACGAAAAGGTGAAAGTACGACTTTGCTCCATACTCCTCCGATGGATGGCACATCTAGAGAATCCACTCCCTCAAGTTTGACATTGATTTGGAAAGGGAGGAAATTTTCTCCAGTCCATTACATCCATGGTAACTGCTCAACGACCGGCCACAAGACTTTCGATTCAGTAGACTTAACGAACACGTATATCTCATGTACTCGGTGGGTTTTTGACGACATTGGGAATCAAGCCCTGCCCTTCTGGATGGAAGGCCGATGTCCTAACCACTAGGCTACAACGGCCCATTGGATTCGTAACTTAGTCCATTTGAAGACCATTGGGCAGAGAGGACGTATGTAAGTAAAAAGTTCTGTTGGGACCACTGTTTCTCAGCTGATGTAGAGAGACATGCAGAAGAGAGTGCCAGTTTAACTGCAGATCATGTCTCTTGACTACAGGTCAAAATTCCACTGTAGTTGGTTCTGAAAATTTTGTAATAGTGCGTCAAGAAAAAGTGTGCTTATCAACCATATTAATTGAACACTTAAAAAAAAAAAAAAAAAAAAAAAATTTTTTTTTTTTTTTCATTTTTGTGCAATGGATACAATATTAATCAACATGCGAGGCTAAATTAAAAGGTAAGTGCCCAGGTGTTATTTTGTTTCATGCCGCACACTTATTCTGAGCATTTTAATGTGCAAATTAGGTTGGTAGGATGACTGGGTGTGAAGTTGTAAATATTTTAATAAAATAAAAAATCCATGTTTTTTGGCAGTTTTTCAAAAAATATTCTTCTTCTTTATTAATTAGGCATTGATAACTTCGTCCCTAATTGTCCTATCAACTCAGAATAAATTCTATTTAGAGTGGATATTCTAACGATTTTAAAAATGTATATATTATAATTCTATGTTAAATGCTAAATTCTTTATAATTTTTCAAACTTTTACTTGCAAGACATTATTTTGTGTTTTTCTATGAGTTTTAGCAGTAATTCTCATTTTAAAATCCCAATAACATTTTAAATATTTATCAATCCACTCCATTCTTTTCATATTTATTCGGAGCAGACTCCTGTGATTAAACATGTTTTTTTTTTTTTTTTTTTTTACTTTTCAAAAAATAATCATTAGTAGATTAGATGTTGTCTGTTTAGTGTTGTTAAAATCTGTATTTTTCTCCCTATGGTTTTCATTCCTTCCTCGATGAACGTGACGTCCGATTTTACGTACCCTCCATGTCCCTTTGTTCAACTGCACCTTAACCCTTTAGGCACCAAAACACCCGCTCTTAATTAATTAGACTAAATACTAACCACAGCGCTTTTCTTCACTTTATTTATTTATTTTTATTATTATTTTCAGTTTTATGCGCTCCTAATGAATTTACTCAGTAAATCTTAGTTGGTTTCTTTTTATTTTATTTTATTTATTTGTCTTTTTATTTTTTTTATTATTATTTTTTATTTATTTATTTTTTTATATACTATTTTTTATTTCTATTTTTTTTATTTATTTTAATTTTTTTTTATATTTTCAATTTATTTTTTTTATTTTATTTTATTTTATTTATTTATTTTTTTCCCTTTACTTGTATTTTTTTTTTAAGTATTTATTTTTTTTTATTATTTTTATTTTTTTTTCATTTATTTATTTATTTATTTTTTCATTTATTTATTTATATTTTTTTTATTTTATTATTATTTTTTTTTGAATATTTTTCATTATTACTATTTTTTTTATTTTTTTCTATTTATTTATTTATTTACTTATTTTATTTTATTTTATTTTATTTTTATTTTTATATATATATATATCACTTTCAGTCCATTTCTTGGTTTACTTCCTCCAGCTTTTCATAATTTCTTGCTAAATTAGCACACAATTTCATTTTATTTATTTATTTTACTATTATTATTTTTGCTTTTGTCATTTTGCTTGGTGTTAACTCTTAGCAAAAGTAGAAACATCTTCACATAGGGATCTCAATCAATGATGGCTTCCCAGAGTATTCCTTGCTATCGATATATGTTTTTTTTTTTTTTTTTCTACAGGAGTTTGCTTTTATGGTTTGTACATTGGGTGCGTGAGCGGTGTGCGGCGGGAATGACTTGATATCTGGGCCGCTTCCGATGTATCATTGCAATCCTTCCTTCAATACTTAGCTTTTTATTATTTCGCAACAGCTCAATTTAACACTTCTTCAACTCTCTATCATGGCATTGTCTACAAATATCACTTCCACTCTAAAATTGTCTAAATCATCTTCGAACCCCTCGACCACGGATATTGTGGGTCTTAATCCATTAATGAACGAATTAAATCGTAGATCCATTGTTGAAGAACAAAAATTAATTTCTCCCTTCGAACATACAGCTAATGACGACACAAATAACGATGTTTTTCCCACCAACATTTTGGAAAACCTTGAGCGCATAATCACTTCAAAAACAAGGGACAAATTTAATCTTCCGGGCTACAAAAGAAATCAGGCTTTAAACCTATTGGGACAACTCAAGGGGCATTTGCGCCCCTCTCCAAGCTCAGACAAGCATGCAGAGATTGTACAAATCAACCATCAGCTCTGCCCAAATAAATGTTAAAATTGAAGAAATAAGACAACTACAACAGACAACGAAATCCCTCGTTAGCAACAATAACAGTTTTCAACTCACAAAACCATCCTACAGTGAGATTCTTAAGCGAAGAAGCGAAAAAGATTTAAAGACATCCATCATCATAAAACCTGCAAAAAGGAATCACTAACCTCCCTCAAAACAAATCTTCAAAATGTCAAGAGCAACATCTGTCCTAGGAAGGTCATCTGGGGTAAAAATGTGGCTAAAGTACAATGTAACTCAGCAGAGTCCAAAGAAAAACTTAAAAGTCAACTTAAGGAAAGTAAATTCAACATACTAGATCCATCACCACCAAACAAAAAATTAATACTTCTAAACACCCCAAACTCAATTAACGAAGATAATATTTCTTCTATAATCCTCGCAAATTATCCGAATCTGGACAAAAATACAACAATCAAAATAATAGAAATAAAATCACATCGTTCTAATGAGAAACTACAGCACTTAGTTATAGAAACCGACAAAATTCTAGCACGGATTCTAACTACACAGAAACATATTCATTTTGGCTTTCAGACAACCTACGTCCGCCAGTATCGGCCAATTATACGTTGTTATAACTGCCAGGACTTCGGCCACCTTAGTAAGTCTTGCAACTCAAAAAGAGTTTGCGGTCGATGCGGATATGGCCATTCCGAAAGCGAATGCTCTGCAGACTATGCAGATTGTATTAACTGTTACATAGCCAACAAACATGGAGCAAACTTTGATTCAAATCACGAAGCTTATTCTCCACATTGCCCTATCTACAGATCACTACTCTACCCAGTATACCACTGAAATAACTATTTTTAGTAAGGTCCTACTCCGTCTCTAATAAATAACACTAGCTTTTACACCTCCAAGATATTCACCACTAATAATTAATGGATTCAAAATCAATTAAACATTTTAAACTAGTTCAAATAAATCTCCAAAGAAGCCGCTCAGCAACAGCCCAATTAATTCACTTCATCTCCGAAAATAATATTGATATAGCTTTTATTCAAGAGCCCTATGCAAAATCGGGAGAACTACGAGGAAGTCCATTGAGTTGGAAACTTTACTACGAAACAAACCCTGATCAAGCTCCAAGAGCAGCAATTATCTTCAAATCACCACTTAATCCTTTGATCATTCTAAAACACAGAGATGTCGTAATAATACGCTTAGACACTGAACCAGAACCAACTATATTTTGTAGTGTATATTCTTCCCCAGCGGAGGATATAAATAGAACTCTGGACTTACTAAAACATCATTTACACCCTTACAAGAATCTTCCAATATTAATTTCTGGAGATTTTAATGGACAAAATGTGCTTTGGGGCTATCCCAATAACAATAATAGAGGTCTAATAATAGAAGACTTTCTAGCGGAGCAGCAACTTTTTCTTAACAATGTTCAACCTTCAAACCCAACCTTCACTGGACCTAATGGCCAAGGTTGGCCAGACTTAACTCTTACCAATCACCGAGCGTTTCACTCTATCCAAAATTGGGCAGTAAGCGATGAAGAGTCCTGCTCCGATCACGCTTACATCACATTTGAAATTAACAAAGCGCAAACCATATTCTTCAACAAAAGATATAAATCAATTAATAATACCCAAAAATTTAAAAAATGCCTACACTCCAATATTCAACCAATAGAGTCACTTCTAAATTCTTGCAAAACTGTAATACATCTAGATAAAGTAACAAACGAACTAATATCGGTGCTTCAGAATTCAGCTGAACAAAGCTTCAAAATTCGACAACCAAAACAAATAAATAAACTGAATTGGTGGAATAAAAATCTAAGAAGTCTCAAAAGTAAGACCAAAGCACTTAGGAGACTCCTAAAATCAAGTAAAATTGAAGAGGAAAGAAAGAAATTAAGTACTTTATATAAACAAAGCTTGGCCATTTACAAAAGGAAATTTTAAAAGCAAAA
The DNA here is from genome assembly GCA_037975125.1 of Latrodectus hesperus. Lineage (NCBI taxonomy): Eukaryota > Metazoa > Arthropoda > Arachnida > Araneae > Theridiidae > Latrodectus > Latrodectus hesperus. The sequence goes on along the minus strand of JAJQOW010000613.1, from coordinate 82,309 downwards.
CTCAATAGCTGGAAAAAATTCTGCACAGAACACACAGAACCATACGGGATTCTACAGAAACTCGCCACTAATAAACGTTTTCATCCGACAAAATTCCAAGCACTGAACTCATTGCAACCCCAAAACCAAGACACTCCATCTGTTTTACAAAACCTCCTGCAATCTGCATTTCCATCCGATGATCCAGCCACAGACACCCCAATGCATTCAAATATCAGGAACTCCAATTTCTCATTTTCTGGACCAGAAGACCCTCCTTTCACCCGTTTCGAACTGGAACATACAATCAAGCACTTAAATATTTCTAAAGCGCCGGGATTGGACGGCTTGGACAATCAAATAATGAAATTACTTTACCTTACGGCGCCAAATCTCCTCCTGCAATATCTAAATATATGTCTAAAACTTACATACTTTCCCAAACACTTCAAAAAAAGTAACATAATATTCTTTCTGAAAAAGAATAAAAACCCAGGAGATGCAACATCTTATAGACCAATCTGCTTACTTCCTGCCTTGGGAAAAATCTTAGAGCGATTAATATTAAACAGACTAAAGCATTATGTATTCAAAAATAATGTCATTCATCCAAACCAGTTTGGTTTTATAACGAATAAGTCTACAGAACATGCCCTACAATCAACACTAATTACAATCAATCGTAACAAGGACCAAAACCTCTACTCAGCATTATTAAGCTTAGACATCTCTCAGGCCTTCGATTCCCTGTGGTGGCCGGGATTAAAGAAAACACTAACAACCCTTCAAGCCCCAGCCAATATTGTCAAAATACTTATCAGCTTCTTAAGCGACCGTGAATTTTACACGTCTTATGACGGAGGCCAAGTGTTCTGTAAACAGTCAAGAGGATGTCCCCAAGGCTCTGTAAGCGGACCTCTGCTGTGGAATTTATACTTTAACGCTATTCTCAATTATAATTGGCCGAATCACACTACAGTTATAGCCTTCGCAGACGACACGCTACTTATTGTTAATGGCTCAACAAAAGAAAATCTCAAACAAAACTGCAATCAGTCTCTAGATATCTTTTCCAAACTGTGTGAAAGTTTAAAATTAGAGATTTCCATCCCAAAAAGCAAAGCTATGATAATTGGAAAACATGATAAATCCTTAAGATCCAACCCAAAATTAACCCTACTAGGTAAAAGCCTAAAGCATACAAAAGTATTGCCTTATCTAGGAGTCCAAATAGATAAGAATCTAAATTTCCTCGCTCATATCAGATCACTTAAGCCAAAAGTTCTCCCCATCGCACAAAACTTACGCTCAATGATTGGTTATAATTGGGGACTAAAGAGTAAATTTCTAAAAATAATATATAGCACCGTAGTAGAAAAAATAATTTCATGTGGTTCTTCAGCTTGGGCTTTGCCCTTAACCTCAAGGAAAAAAGCCCAACTGTCATCACTGCAAAGGCACTTTACCATACTAATAACTAAGACATTCAAAACAACATCAACAGCTGCCGCAAATGTCTTGGCCGGTCTTCCACCCTTGCACCTAACATTAAAAGCAACTACAGTTAAGACAAAAGTCCTACAATTGTGCCAAGATGCAACTCTTGAAGACAACACTGCCCTGCTCTTCTCTAACTATGAATATCCGTACAATAAAGATGAATTACATCCGATTATCAGAAGCCATCAAACTAAAATTTTCAATCTGCCAAAAGCATCATCTAATCTAGTTATGATAACAACACGATTTAATATTTATACTGACGGGTCTCATTTAGATAATCAAACAGGAGCAGCATTTGTAGTTTTTGAAAACTCCAATCTACTGCATCAACATCTCATAAAACTACACAAGTATAATTCAGTCTTCCAGGCAGAAGCCCTAGCAATAAAAGAATCACTGCTTTATTCGATCCAGCATAAACTACAAAGTGTCACAATTTGGACAGACAGTTTATCTTCCCTAATGGCTTTAAATAACCCGTTACACAAATCCCCAATAATAAGATCCGTTCAAAATTTACTTTTTCACAACCAGAATACGAACATCCAACTAAGTTGGTTAAGAGCACATACTGGAATCACGGGGAATGAGGCAGCTGATCAAGCGGCAAAACAAGCAGCAACCCATCCAACTCTTCCGTTGACACCTTTAAAGTGGTCCAGAGCCAGTCTGAAATCAAAAATTAAAAATTATATACAGCAAAGCTGGCAATTTCTATGGAACAACTCGCCGAATGGTCACCATACAAGAAGACTAATACCAAAAGTTTCATCAGATGTGCTATATTCCAATCCTTATTTAAATTGTATCTTAACAAACCATGCGCCCTGCCCCAGCTACTTTCACAGAATTAACAAATCCAGATCTCCATCTTGCATCTGTGGCCAAATTGGTACACTACTGCATTATATCACAGAATGTCCTCAAACCAAAGATCTACATATCAAAAAATCATCTATTCAAACCAACTACCAGTTCCTAAAATTCTGCACAACGAACAAGTTCAGAACAAAAAAATTAATACAAATAATTACTTTCCTTCATGAAAAAGGACTCCAAATGTGTAAAGACCTGGCTGCTCACCAACAGGAACCTTATAACTCAGAAGCAGAGTCAACAGATCTCGAAAATTAACTAAATTTTTCAATTTAAGTAGCAAACAAACTAATCACCAGTTTTTCAATTTCCAAAATTACTAGTACCTTGTACTTATCTAAATTTCAAGACATGTAAAGAACTAATTACATTTTATTCCTATAAACTTCTAAATTTCATTAACTATAATCAATTTCTGTTCGTAAATTATGTAAATATTTCAGCCATCCTTACTTAAATTTATTTAGATCCTGTTAACATTTATTTTTCTGTTTCACTTGATCCTATCTTATTAATTCTGTTATTTCAAATTTGTATTCCGAACTGTGATACAGTGGTCTACTGCGTAGATCACTGTAGGCTTGAAAGCCCCACCGTTGTAAAGCATTCGTCTCTCAAACAATGTGTCGAGCGTTCTGGAGAACCTCTTAAGGCTCAAGCTCCCAGATTACGGTTCCCAGCGGGCACCTGGCACTCCGTGCTGGGTGTCCGACATTCTAGACTGAAGTTGAGGCACAACCTGATAGCCAATAGGAATAGAACAGGGCCTCTTCTTCTCGTTGTCTGTCTGTCTGTAGTTGGTTCTGTTCCACATCTTCGCTCGGCAGAAATAAGCAGCTGCAAGCATACTGTAATAACCTAAATTATCCTAAGAGAAACAAATATTAAGATTGTTACCAACATCAGCTCAAATAATACAAATTTAAAGCATTAATGTATTCACATAATTCGTAATGATCTAACGCATGGTAAAATATTTGTGTTTGTGATAGTGATAATAAAATAATAGACAATGTCAGTTTATACACCACACTCTTAGTTTTCATTCTAGGTTGGAAACTATTTTTGCTTATAATCAACTGGGTTAGCAACTAAATTGTTCATTTTCAGTTTAACAGCTCATGCTTTAGATTCCAAAATAAATGGTGGATATTTGTAATGGTTTTAAATCTGTTTTAAACGGTAAGTGCTAGTCTAACTACTCCTCGAGAGTAAAAAGTGACCATATAGCAACACACAAAAATCCAAAAAGAAAGACTCATACATTATCTGTATGTATTGGATATTCTCACATTTTATAAAGAAAACGCTTTCTTTTATATTTGTAAATAGCATAAAATTACTGTGGAAAATTTAAAAATGCTATATATATATATATATATATATATATATATATATATATATATATATATATATATATATATATATATATATATATATATATATATATATATATATATATATATATATCTGAAAGAACTCATTCAAGGAATTGGAGGCTGAGTTGTTTCTGCCAACAATAGTACATTTGCAAAATTTCGAGAATCCGAGAATCCTGCCCAATGTATCCAAAATATTTTTTGGAAACAATCCATGGTAGATGCTTTATTCGCTCCCTTATTAATTGTCTGTTTTAATATTTTCAACATAAGGTTTTAAAAAATGATTACATTTATGATATTATAAATTTCTTTAAAGTAAAAATTTCTCTTTATATCTTCTTCATATTCTCTAATATACTTAAATAGAGACAAAGTAATAGCAAAAACAATCATATATCCTTTTTTAAATCTCCAGTAGTTTAAATAACAGAAACTGATTTAGGAAACACACACATACTATATATATAAACAACATGTTACTAAATATTTTCTAATGCTTATAATTCTGACCGTATTGAATTTCTAAAGCAAGAATCAATGGCTAAAAAATAAGCAATAATTGCACAATAAAAAGGGTACTAATAAAAGTCAGCTTCATTTCTTATAAATTGAATTTAAAGTGGTCTGAAAACAGAAGTACTAAGGCTTTTTTAAAATACATTATCGTAATAATAATACATTAAAAAATAAGAATTTACTAATTAAAATAACATGTTATATAAATATTATTAATAATATATAAAATTCAGCATTCCTTTTATTGGTAAAACATATTTTAAACACTTAAAAGATATAATAAATAATATTTAATAAATAACGTATGATTCAGTTCTTCACATTCATAACCAAAATTTCTTCTAAATTTAAATGAAGTTAAAAGTAAACGTGATTAGAATTTTAAAAATTAAATTAAAAAAAAATTCGACTATTTCCATAAATCTGAAAGGGAATCTACTAGTGAAAAAGCAGAGTGATATGTTTGTCAGTTCTTCGAAAAGGACATCAAATCTCACGCCATTTCAGCTTTCTTTTGTTCATCACGTCTCCAAAATGTTTTTAGGTTCCGTGCTCTTTAATCCCTTTAAGTCAGTGTTAAAATCTAGTCTGTGTTTTCCCCCTTTTTCCCAGTAACGCAGCTACTCTCTACGTTACATGGAAAGGGAAACAAATCACCCATTAGAGAACGCGGCAGACACTAATCTGTGTCAGAAGAAACATTGTTAACTCCTATCCGAACAGGAGGAAAAGGGGAGGGGGAGAGAAGGAATGTCGCGCAACAAATTATTTCTTCAAGACACATCTTTAAAACTCATATTCTGTGTCTCGTGGTGAGGATTTAAACGCCCCAGCACCTGCGCCAATAAATAATTCTTCCCGAGGGAAAAGATCTAGAGGGAAAAAATGCTGGTCGTTCCGCGTCCGGTTGCGGAGAACACCCTTATATATATATATGCCAGGGATTTTGTGGGGATTAAGTGTTTGTTTTAACCTCTATCTCCATCTGAAAACTTTCATACACTGTAATATGCAATGCATTCTGAAAGATTATTCATGGTTGTGGATTTACCAGAAGCCGAATAACTTTACGACAGCTGTTGCTTTATATAGAGATATGAGAACATGCTACTCATCTGAAAGGTTAAAGAAAGCATAACTAGTTAAGTTCAACATATTTAAAGATGGATACTGTTTTTATATGATTTTTGAAAAGTTATAGCTTTATTTTCAAAGCTTTTTTTATATTGTTATTTAGAATTTCGCAATTATTATTGAAATTTATTAAAAGACTGCATAAAAAACTGGTCACATTCATGTGAAATATTTCTGTTGCTCATAGAAAATGCGAATTTATATATATATATATATATATATATATATATATATATATATATATATATATATATATATATATATATATATATATATATATATATATATATATATATATATATATATATATATATATATATATATATATATATATATATATAAAGAATTCAATGGATACGAATATCTACGTTAAGTTTTGAAAATTTCAGAAAAATAGCCACTCGATAAAAACGAATTATAAAATTTTACAAATAATTATTTTGATAAAATTATTAGAAATAAAGAGTTATTTCAGTCAGGAGAAAAGAAGTTAAAAGAATGGCATCAATTATATCAATGAAAAGCATGATGAACAAATATAATATATAGAAGCAAGAGAAGCTTTCGCGTGCAACCATAAAGCCGTGAACCAAAGTTTCATTCTTAAAGAAGCAAATTTTATAAAAAAATTAAAATTTTGCTTTTCCGTTTGATATTATGTTGATTAAGAAGATAATCTTAAATGAAAATTCTCGAATAATGAAAACTGCGAGTAAATATATATTGAAATGCAAATATACTATACACATATTTTCTGTCCTTATAGATTTTATTGACATTTTTTATTAAAATAAAAAATTAGACCTGGTCATTATTTAATGTTTAAAGAGATATTTAGCTGTATTTGTACTCATATGTATATAAAATTGTCAAAAACAAATCGTCTGCGCATAGAGTACAACTTTATAACTTCTATTTCTCATTCAATAGATTTGGGTTCGAATTTCTGACGAATTTTGATAACAAATACACACATTATTTAATAATTTGTCCAAAATGAGTTTCAATCCCTATAATTTGTCTGAGGTTTTCATAATATTTCATTCATGGTTATTACTAATAATTTAATGTGTAATTCCTTCCAGAACAACTTAGACTGTCCTGCATTTGTTTTATATAGAAGCGAATAATCACTGCACGATTGTCGTTAAAATATTACTAGAAGTGAAACTAATTCACTAATATCATTTCTTTTCCACTGAATTGTGTTTAAAAAATATAATAAATTAATTTAATACTCCAAAACTTAAAAATTATTGAAAAGAAAACATTGATTAAAGATACAACCGATAATTTTTACTGTGGAAGGTACCCCAGTTCAAGTATTTGAACATTACATGGAATTTGGCTTCATTTAGAGGGTATGGAAACAGCCAATGATGCAATTAAAAAATGAAGTGTGAATAGAAATAAATGGCCAAAAAATACTTAATGCAATAAAAGTAAAATGCAAAATCTTAATTCTAACCTGTTTTATTGAGTAATAAATTAGTATTATATCTAAATTCTAAAATGATTTTTTCACATTCCTCTTATATTCTCATACTTTTAAAGAATGTTTGCGCTATTTTGTTACATAGTATAAAATAATAAATTTTAAAAAAAGAGAAAATTGAAAATCTATTAATAAAATAATTTACGTAAAGTTTATGAAATATATAATTTATATTATGAAAGTTATCATTTAATAATATTCATTTCATTTGACTTTCTAAGTATTTAGAAACAAGTATAGCAAAAAAAGTCTTTTGCATAAAAGTTTAAATCAATTGAAAAAATTTCCATTAAACAGATTGAGATTATTAAAACATTTTCTACAGCTTGAAATCTTTTGAGGAAATGTTTCCTTGACATTTTTCAGTATACAACCAAAATATTGTATTTATCGTAACTTAGTTCAATTTTGACTTAATTGTCAATTTACTTAATAAAAAAAAACCCTTAAAAATATTAAATTATTATTCAAATTTATAAATAAGATAACTTAAGTCAAAACATGATTAAGTCATGCGATTCTAGAAAATTAGGAATATTAATTTTTTTTAATAATATTTATTATATTTTGATAAAGCTGGTATATTTTAATGTTATAACTCAGTACTATGTTTTCCTACAAATTCAATAGTAAGAGTGTTAATTTAATTTATTTAAAAAATATATAAAAATTACATTTTAGAAATCTACTAAAACAATGTTTTTAAACTTATATTATTCACAAAATATGTTATAAACTTTCATTTTCCTGAAATAATAAAAAAGAACATACCCGAGTCTAATATTCCATGTTTCAAAACTCTTAATTCAGAAACTTTTAGAGTGCAGAGTTTATCTCCCGTAGTAGACTGTTTCAATAGCGATAAAATATTTGTTACAAATATGTATCGATATTGATAGCTTTTTTTGAGGGAATATATTTACATAGTTTGAGGGAGGACTGAGTGAGTATAATTAACAGCAAAATTTATTCCTCCACAAAATTGTTTTTATGGATAAATTAGATTTATTAGAAATACTAAATCTATTTTTGGATTTATCATAACAGTTATTTTAAAAGTTTATTGAGTGATTACATTAACAATAAAATTATATCCCTCTCGTTGATTGTTTTAATAGAAAAATTAAATTAACTAAAAATAGTTAATCTAGTTTGTTTATCATAAAGGCAAGCTTATTTAAAAGGTTTTATCATAGTTATTTTACTCAAACATTTGTTATATCTTAAAAATGACATTAATTCAAGCAAAGCAGACGATATTTTATTCGTTATGCATAATTAAACGAAATCACAAACATTAATTTAATAATCAGATTAAAACAGAAATTAATTTTTTTATCTCCTATTCACACAATAGTTGACATATCCACAGAATTTCAAATTTTTTTTCCCTAGCTCTATTTTAGTATTCATTTTTCTTTTTTCGACATAAGAATAACTTGTGAAGGGGTGAGTAAAGAGTTGCACGTGTAACCACTAAATAATACGGGCCATGATTTCCTTATTTTTTTAAAATTCACCTCTTCTTAATTTGTTGCAGATGTACAAACAAATTAATAAAACAAGTCCTTAGTGTAAGTTTATTTCATACTATAAAATGAAACGTGTGAAGCAGAAGTTATGTCATTTACTCTAGGAAAGAGGACTATTTCTATTTCCTTACCGCCAACAAAATGAGCAAAAATACAGGCTGTTAGAAGGAGAAAAAAAAGTAAAAAGCTATGCGTTTCTTACAAGAACTGTTTCCAAACTTCGCTGGTGGCCCATGTCAGCATTTGCCAACATAGCGATAATGTTATTTGCTTTAGAAGGAAGTGTGCAAAAAAAAAGTGTACCTTTTGTATCAAAACTGAAGAAGGTAAATACGGTAACATTTACGATACAAGTACAAACAGTAACACTTGCAATAAAAACACTTGGAATTTTTGTCATTCAATAGGATGTTAACCTTGCAACATTTTTTAAACTTTTTCATCTTCATTTTTTTGACATTTCAAAGAATATTTATTAAAATAATATTAAATGTTAATTTTACATAAGTTTTCAAATTTATGTTGGAATGCAAATCATAAACAAGTAAAACATGCAGCTGTATAAATTGAGAGAATAATGCTTTTATAAAATTATAAAAGTTTATTGCGCCTAGTGGTGGTTAGTATGCAATGTAGAGTAGATCACAAGTAAAATATTTATTTTGATTAAGTAAACAATGAGGGATAATGTTTGTTTTATCTCTTGAAATCAATATAAATGAAGTAGTTGAATTAGTTTTTCACCAAAATAATAAAGTGTACATTTACTATAATTAAATATCATGAAGAAATTAGATGTTACATTTTATGTTGTACTGCAACATTTTGTTGCCACATATGCCACCAATATTCCTTAAGCAAACAATTGAATACCAGTTAATTTATAAATATATAATGAAAAAGCAACACAGACAAATTCATGAAAACCTTTAAAACATCTTCAATTTATGCAATTTGCCTTAGAATATTAATACCATTTAAAACTTTACAGTTTAAAATATTAAGACAAGTAAATTTACTAACATAATATTGGAGAATTTGGAATATAACTGAGAAGGGAAAGAAAAAATATACAAATACAATTTTAATAGTAAGAGCATGAATATCAGTTGGTAATATTTTAATTATATCACATGTTTTTTATCTATCAAATATTCTTTTATGCTTATTGTATTTTATTAATAGTCATACAATATCAGGTATAAATTTTGTCGTTAATTTAGTCAAAAGATGTGATTTCATAATGGATAAAGTTTTTGAATTACCATGTATGGACAAATACAAATTTAGAAATGTGTGACTTAATATATATTTTTAATAAGTAACAAAAATAAAAAAACTCCTTTATTTAATTTTAAGATAATTAAACTGAAAAATAATTAATTGCATAAAATACGATATATAAAATAATTCGTTTTTTTAATTTTTAGTTTCTATAATAATATAATTTTGAAGCCCGGTGGCTTAGTGGCAGCGTTTCACGCTCCCATGACACAGGTCCGAGGTTCGGTCCTCGGGCTGGGCAAGCTTGACTCAGCCTTTCATCCCTTCAGTGGGTTGATTAACTGAGTACCAAGCATGCTTGGGAACTAAACACCTGAACACAAAACAGTCTTATGTTAGGCTGACCATCTAACTGGGACAAATGCTTCGCACCCCAGGGCCCTCGGTCGTGAAAACAGTTATGGGCACTGTAGGCCTTGGCCCACATGGGCTGTCGTGCCATGGAGTTTAGTTTTTTATAATAATATAATTTTAATAATATATCCTTGATATTGCTAAGATGTTTTCAAGAAGAAGGCATCTTAACATTTAACGCTTATTGCCTTTCGAGAGTAATTTTCATAGGTAATTGGCCATACTTGTATTTTGCAAAGGAGAAAACTTTATAAACATTTAAAAATCCATGAATACAAATGAACAAGCAGAAAACAAAAATGTAACTCCCATTTCCCGCTTGCAAGAGTAATTGCGATCACATTTGAGATATCCCAATCTAACAACTGTTTGTTCTAAATAGAACTGAACTCTCACTAGGGAAAAGTGAATGAAATTAAATAGCTTGTTAATGGGTATTTGTTATCAGAAAAGAAACGGAATTATAAATTCGAATAAAAGCTTCATAAAATTATGCTATTTTGTTGCAATTCTCTAGTACAAAAAATTAAAATAAGCAAAGCAAAATAAAAGTCCGCAAAAAAATTTAAATAAAAATAATAAAATCATTTAATTTGTATAATAAAACCATAAAGGTGTTCATGAACACATTTCATTATTTTGTACAACTGCTTCCCGAGTTATCTCAATTTCATATATTTTGCAAAGAATTATTATCTTAACCTATCTCGATCGCCGAATTTGTTAGTGTAAGGATTGTTTCGTCACGTCTTTACTCGATATGAATTGAAAGAAAGCTTAAACCGAAATAAAATAATATGGAATTTAAAAATTAAGAGTATCAGCTATATTTTTAATTTTTTCAATGGACATTTTGATTATGAATTGTTTTATATTTTTACAACTATATAAATAAACGTAATGAAAAAATAGAAAAATATTTAAATAAAAAAATATTAATTAATGAAATTGTTAAGAATTTAAATAGTCCTTGCCAATTTAAACTATCCATAAAGTGTCTTTTTCATTTTGCTTTTTCTGCTGCTCTATTGTCCATTTATTAATGGTTTGAACCCATGGAAAACGGTTTCGCAAACCGATGCTTTGCTTCTTATATAAGAAATCGTTTTATAAAAAGAATGAACTTCAACACTATTCTCAGACATTCAATGATGAACTTCGCCTTGTTTGCTGCCGCTCAAAAACTGTGATTTAAAGGCAGGCAGCAAACGTCAACAAGTTAGATTTATAACGCCGTGTATATATGACGTAACGTGAATGAAATGTTATCTAATGTCATGGATATTTTAAACCAATGAGAATCGCTATAAAGTGACGAACTCAGGATCTCAGCTGTAACTAAAGCAACAACCATTTTATGGTTTAAAATATTTTCAGTTAATCTAAAAAAATGGCCTTAAAAATTGCTAAAAATCACACCTGTGAGTGAAATCAATGTAAATGCTATTTCTTTTTCCTTTACGAAAACAACTGTTCAGACATGTGAGTAAAAATTTCAAATGAAAGATTTACATCAATACAAAAAGCAAAAACTTTCAATATTTTTCACTCATCAACGCAATAAAAGAATCTACTAAGTGGAAATTTTTTTTAAAAAAATCATCCAATATTTTAAGCAAAACAAAGCTTATGTAATTCATTGAAAATAAGTTTATTGATCAAAACAAATTTTCTGAAATCTTATTTCCAAAACAAAAAAAATGTTTATAGTCACAAAGATAAAAAGGAAGTAAAATAAGAATAAATGTTTTTGTGAAAGAGCAATCCTGTTACTATATTAAACCACAACATATGTTGCAAGTAAACAAAAGATAATTTAGTTTGAAAAAATTTAATGTATTTTTAAAACAGTTCTTTTCTAATTCAAATAAATATTGTGCTTTTTCTCTTTTTGCTTAAATGCTTAATCTTCCTTTTATTTTAACATAATAGTGTAATTTATGTATGAATTCAAAATATAATTATTTTTGATGTGTTTCCAGTTGTTTTTGTTTCTTTCAGAAATAATTCATTATCGTGATTTCAGTGATAACAAAATATTTAATAACGAATTCTTTCACTATTTCTTTATTTTTTAAATAAAGAATCGTATCTGCAAGCTTTAAAATATCTTTCAATTGCTAAAAGCGCGATTCTAATCTGATCCTGAAAGACCAATATAGTTTGATACTATAACAAAAATAATTATTATAAGTTCCACGTTTGCAATTTGTATTAAATTCTTATCGGGTAATTCTGAATAGTTATTTGATTGAATTTCATGCATGATGTATTATATAGTGAATAGTGTTTTGGTTATATTTTTTCTTAAAGTTTGCTTACAAATCCTGTGAGAAAAGCATAATAACTGACTGATAATGTGCTTTGATCAAACTGAAAATAATTTCATGAATTCACCCTTTGACTGAGCGACAAATACTCCTAGTCAATTTTAATGTAATGATCATTTAAGTGAAATCATCAAATTGTTGAAGCTGCAATCTCAAAGGTATTAAACTCAAACTATTATTTCTTTTCTATGATACTTTTTGAATTAACTGAAATCAATATTTATAGATTACTTCGATCCATATTAATCCATATTTCTTTATTTCAAAATGAAGATATGTCAAGGAAGATGAGGCAACCATCATTTTCTTAGAAAATACATTTTTTATTCAATTTGATTAATTTTAAACAGAAATGAAATGAAGGTGAATGCGAATAAATCTTTATGAAAAAAAAATGCAAGAAGGAAAAAAGTGGTCCGCATCACAACTGATTCGCTGATTTGAAAATTGTTTTTTAATGGTTGATAAGTTTACTTATAGTTGGATAGCAGTTGTTTCTAAGCTGTTAGGCATGTCCAAGGAGATCATTGAATTTTTAAAGTGAGGAGACCCTCTCAACACGGAGATTTTAGAATAAACCAAGTATCAAGCCCGCTACCTCCCGGAAGCAAGACTTTTCTTTAATAAACATCAATAGCCTCAAAAAATCTAGATTTTATTCACTTTTATGAAAGGATGTAAATAAAAGTAAAATTTTGATATTTCCAAAGAAGACAATGTGTGAATTTTATAAAACAATTGTAATATAAAATATGTTGAACAAAATTTATCTGATATACATTTATATAAAAACCATTGATTCTTTTTTTTATAACTAGCAAAACAAAAGAGCTCTTGCTTTATCCTCAAAAAATAGGATTGATTTCTTAAAAGTATCAAGGATTGTCAACGCAACCAAAATGTTAAGTACCTAAGTTTGATTGAACTTGATATCTGATACTGCTGAAGGGATCAAGCTTCAGGTTTTTATCTTAACTTTATAGAGTTCCTTCATCATTCATGCACCTTAAACATCATATCTGGTATGGTACAGAAGCAAAAGAGCATACAGTTTACTCGGATGATGACCTCGTCTTTCTTCCAGAATTAAAAATTAAGAACTAATGACCATCGTTCAATGGCTATGGAAAGCTGAAAGAGGCAGCCAAAAAACGAAAGCAGTAAGATGAAATTACGAACAAGCTATGTCAATTGTTCTGAGATTCACGGTAATCTTCAGGAAAAAAATATCCCTCGTGTATTCAGAAAAGATAATACATTTGGTATCCTTCGGACATTCTTTTTACAGGTTCCATGCATTCGGCTGATCCAACCAAAGAACATTGTATTGAGTGGGCTTTTGCACTTTGAAAGTACCATTGGGTTGACTGTCTCTCTGATAGTATTCCATAGCATGAACAGGGCAATGTCTCAGCTCAAAGACTGACCATATCACTTGGCCTGAATTCAATATTTAAGAGGCAAATGATTGCGTTTAATCAGCATCAATCAATAAAAATCGGCCGCCAGAAACGAATAACAATAATCATTGTGATTGTTCCTCTTTAAATTTCAGAAGTTAAGAATTTCAATTCCGCTTTTATTGAAATACGTCAAAAGCTGGATTATAATTCTCTTTCATTTAAACGCCTTTGTATTGGGATGGATTTCTGAAATTTTCACTTGTTGTAGTTGTTTGATATTTGGACAAGCCAAGATCACTATGCTGTTGGCTATGCGAATTTAAGTCAGTAGGGTACATTTTTCGCTTTAACTGGAGTATCAGGAAAGTGAAAGTACGACCTTGCTCTAAACTTCTTTTATAGATGGTACCACCAGAAGATCCACACCCTCAATTTTGAAATTGAGCTGGAGGGTGAGGAAATTTTCTCCGGACCATTACACCCATGGTAACTGATCAACAACCAACCACAGGATTTTCGATTCCACAAATTTAACATGCACGTATAACCCATGTACTCGGTGGGTCATTGGCGGCATTGGGAATCGAACCCCAGCCTTTCTTCCGGACGGAAGACCGACCGATGCCCTAACCACTAGGCTACCACGGCCATTTAAATTCACTTAAAATATTAATATGATTTATTAATTGCCGGTACTGGGGTTCCGGAAGTACAGCTATAGACACCAAAAACCACTTCTTTCATAAACATTGTCAGCTATATAGCTTTTAAATTTATTTTAAATCAATCAACAGTTTTTCTTCTTAGAGAAAAGCAACATCGAAGGAAATTTTTTAAATTCGTAATTAAAATATATAAAACCAAATAATTATCATTCAGTGAATTTATGATATTTGAAAGCTATTTCCTTTTTTATTATTAAATCCAACAAAATTAAACTTTTGTTTTTGTATTTCCATTTTCAAACAAAAATAAAATTTAGAGTAAAGCAAACATCATAATTTAAAATAATAAAAATCAGTTGAACACATTTCTGCTTTATTGCCTAAATCATTTTCCTGCATTATGCTATTATCCATACCTTCAAAACTGGAAGGCAATATTTATTTTAAGCAATGAACGATTAGAAAAGAAAGCTTTTACCGAAATTATGACAGTAACACGTAATTTGATAGACTAAAAAGTATTTCAAATTTATTCAAGCAGAAAATTACAGATAATGTGACAGTATTTTGAGTAAAATAAAGCAAATTATTCAACAAAATCCGAGTAATTTGTTTTTCTAGTAGACTTTTTTAATCGATTAAAGTAATTTTGATTTCAATTTTGTTAGATGTTTAGGATTTAAGTTAAAAGTGAAGCTTGCCAAACTCTATCGCAATTATAGGTAAATATCTATTTAGTTGAGTTTCTGTCCAAACAATTTTGAAATTTTGCCATTTAATGAAAACTATAATTAAGTTTCTTTTATTATTTATATATTTGTAAAGATATATTGAAGTGTATAATAAAAGCAGTCATACACACTCACACACTCTCTCTCTCTGTTCTAAATTAAATATATTTTTTGGCCTATTTTCAAAGTAGTATGTAAATTGAAATTTTCATACAGCAAAACAAATTAAAAATCAAATCTGGGGAAATCAAAACTACTTTATATTATATTATTATAAGTATATTAAATTTCTTTTCTGGAACTCACTAAAAATACTCATAAAATTAACTTTTAAAGGTGTTAAATAAGCTATATATTTATTTATTTATGTATTCAATTTTATTTTTAAGGGATATCCTAAGAAAAGAACAATTACACTTCAAATTATTTATCTTTTTTCAAGTGTCTATAAATAATTATGCATCAAAAAATTGTGTTTCTTCATCTGAAATCAACTGAAGAAATTAATTTAAGCTGGAAATTATAAATCTACAACACACATTGTGGTATTCATCTGTTTATATATATATATTTTTTATGTGTTCGTTCAGTTATAAATAGACAAATATCTTACAACCAGCTTTATTTACATCATTCTCTATATATGAGCATCACGTATACACAGGTACCTGGAAAAAATCTATAAAAATAAAATCTTCATTTTTTTGTTTGCTCATTGAATCCTTGTCCATAGTTGATTTTAAAAAATGCACGGAATGCTAAGAAACTCCTATCATGATATAGGTATTTGATTAAACTTTTACCTCTAAAAGCTGTGCTTTATCTCGAAATTTTGATTTCAGCGCTTATAATTAATCAAAATCGTAATTGATGATGGTTTGGATTCCCTAAAAATTGTTAATGCGACGATATAATCCCCACATTTAATGAATGTAACATTAAGTTCTGGCTCTCTTCTCACCTCAAGAACTCATTTTCATCTGTTTTAAAATTTCAATCCACAAATAGCTTGTGGAAGTAGGGAAAAATATATATGTATAGTGTATAGGAATACTATGCATCACACATTCCTCCTATATCCTCTTCCATTCCTCCTATATTCTCTTAGTATAATTTATTCTAAAAAATCAAATTTTCTTTTTTTGAGTTTTTTAAAAAAGATTATTTTTTCCTATTGCAATATTAATGCTTTTTTTCCATATGCTGCAATAGTAAATGCATTTAACGTGGTTTGAAAGAAAATCCTGACATCAATAGCGTGTAGAAGCGGATAGAATTTTTAAATGTAAATCTCTCATCACATTTGATACTTGATCAAAATTATAATGGCTAGATGTATACAATAATCAATTTCAGTCGGCAGAAATAAGCAGATGAAGTCATATTACAATAGCCTAAACCTAAGCTTAATAAGAAGCAAAAGACTGGATACATACAGATAATATTTTTACTGTATGGATAAAACAAGAGAAAGTAGTCAGCCGCGAGAAAGCTCGTAAGATTGTGTCAATCAATTAACCATTTGATGCTCATTAACACCTTTTAATTTGGCTGTTATCAACTAACGAGATTCACGGCTGACATTTTATTACACAAAGCAGATTACAGATACTCTATGGAAAGACATGAAATTTTGCAAATATTTAATTAGCATCGATCCCACAGAGGAGTTTTTGTTGTTGTTACTTATGTGAAACTTGGACAAGCCAAGCTCGCTATGCCATTGGCTATGCGAATTTAAGTCAGCAGGGTGCGTCTTTCGTTGAACCAGAGCACCACGAAGGTGAAAGTACGAGTTTGCTCTAAATTAATCCGATAGATGGCACCACATTGATCTGAAACTTGATTGAATTGATTCAAGTTTGATATTGACTTGAAGGAGGATAGAAATTTTTTCCAGAACATTGCACCCACGGTAACAGCTCAACGACCGACCACAGGACTTTCGATTTCACAGATTTAACGAGAACATACATCGCATGTACTCGGTGGGACTTTGGAGGCATTGGAAATCGAACCTTGCCCTAACCATTAGGCTACCCCGGCGCCTGAGGAATTTTTTTTAATAATTAAATCAAACAAAAACAATAGAATTTTGTTATGTAAAGTTAAACGCAATCTAGTTGTTGTATACCATTCACTTTTATAAAAATAAAAGATCTTTAAATAATTCTTGCAAAAAATTTAAATGATGGATATTTTGTGAAAACCTTATGCAGAACAATACATCATTTATTTAATGTGAGTGCCATATCCAAGGAAATTGAAATAAATGTTATAGTTGCAATTTTCTAAATTTATTTGTAATCCTTCTTATTCCATGCGTTAGTTGAATTTTTATTTGGGATTGAGTTGTGTGGATTAGATTAAAACTTACATGAATAATTTAAAAATAAATTATGCTTCTTTTCGAAATTTTGATTTAACTTTATAGTTAATCTATATATAAGTCATAAATATTATTAATCTGAACTCATTGTGTGAAATCATATAGTTGCTTATGTCGAGCTACTATGGTACTTTACTAGCTTCAAGAATAGAAGAATTAGCTTTTACACCATTTTAAAAATTTATATATGCGTGATTACTGGAAAGTATATAGAGAAAAAGTATGTAAGGCATTGGATCCCTCTTTCTTTCCACAAATCAACAATGTAGTTTAAAAAAATGATTAATACTTTTTTTTAATTTTTTTTTAAAAAAGTGTTGTTTGTGCTCACTGCAACAACGTGTTTTCGATTTCCCCAATATATCGGTGATCGGAAATACATTATAGAATGCATATTAAAAAACAATGGCCTCAATAATAATAATTCTTAAATATCTAATGATTCTTTAAATTTAATAAAAAAATAAAGATAATTTTAAATCGTTTCTTACTTTATTCGATTAACGTGAACTCATCCTCACCCTAGGAGTTGCAACATGTGTTAAAATGTGCTCACTCTCCCAATTCACCCTTCGCATCAAGTGATGCCTCACTCTGCAAATTTTACGGGAAGCGGCGTGAAGCTTCTGAGCATCCGTGCTCTACCCTTATAATAAAATAAAATCACATTTTATAATATATATTCTTCATACATTTATGTGTGTTCAGTTACAAAATATTTTATCATAAATATTGCAGAAAAATGTTATCAAAAATTACTTTAATCCTCTGTATATTTGAATAATTTATATGTATTGAATGTTTTCTTGAGTAATCTAAGGAGCTATATCCATACACGATAAACATACATATTACCGTAAATAGTTAGATTTCTCTCAAAGTTTCTTAAATTTTTTAAGCACCTTCAATTTAGCTAAATTTTTAAGCGAGCAAATTTACTGAATATTAATAATTAAATTCACCAAATGTTTGAAAAAATATAAGAATCCATTGTATTTAATTATTTTAAATATTCTCAAATTTAACCTCAAAGATTATCTCATAAAGTTTTGACAGAGTTTTATTCTTTAAACATTGTATATAGTAAGAGGATTTAAGATTCGGTCCTTTCCTCCGCAGACACATGCTAGGGGAGAAAAGGAAAGGTTTAAAAATACAACTGGAAAGTTACGAGATGGCACTACAACTCGTCAGGTGAAGAGGCGATGCGTTTTGATTTGTTGACATTTTTATCATCCAGGATTTGACTTTGCACAAAGACCACACACGGTATCATTAGCCTAAATTTTTTTTATTATATATATTTCGCCGCCGGATGTTTCCTTTCCTTTTATAGCGAGTATAACCGATTCAGTTTTAAAGACCTTTGAAACATCCGCTGAAAATAAAATACTCACACTCATTTGATGGTGTAGTTGTGTTGATAATACTGCCAACATCATTGACTCAAATGGTACCTTTACAAATTATCAACAAATTATATCAGTGATTTTGCTTTCTTTCTTGTATGGCCCCCATCTTCCAGTCAGAGCGAGTTCCAATGAACGTCTCTCTCGCCCCATCACTTTGAGCCTTTATTTATAGTGGTTTGGGTCACCCCACCACTTGCTGGGAGTTCCTTCAGTCATTTGACCTTTGCGACCACCTGAACCTTGGCTTCGGCCTTGTGGTGCACCTCTTGACTGGATTACGCAACGACGTTCACTCACCGCATACCTTCGGGTGGGTCGGTGTTCCATTAAGTAATATAATGCTTATGAACCATAACATATGCCAAAGTCAGATTAAATAAAAGGAAACATTCAACAGTAGTAACATTTTCCATTATTAAATATCATAATGTCACAGTTCTTGTATGAATAGGATAGAAAAACTTCACTACTAGTTACATTTTTCCTGACTAGATGTCGTAATTATTGATTAAGATTTTAAAACGCAGTCCTCGACAAGAAGTAAATAAAAATTATTGATGTATTGTATATTGTATAATATTTAAAGAATATATTGATAATATTTAAAAAATATATTGAAAATATATAAATAATATTTAAAAATATATAGATACATATTTTTAAAAAAATCACCATCGGTTTCACTTTCTATTACAATATGTCTTAGTTGTTGACTCATGATCATAGGGGATATATTTTAATTACAAATTATTACTTAATGCTGAATTACAATAAGCAAGCGATTTGAATTGGATGATACTTAATGTTCATATTTTGCACGCCAGGGCTAATTACACACCAGGACCAAAATTTTAAAGTGGATTCTGAACCATTACAAACATCCACGTCCAAGTAGGATTCCAAGCCACAAACTGTTGAATTAAAGGCCTGAGCACTAATCATTCGGCTTCCGACTCGGTAATGAGTTGATGAAGCTACCGAAGTAGTTTTAATTACTTTATTCTTTAGATCTGCAATTGTCGCTAATACATTTTGAGATGAACATCACGTTAATAAGTGAGGAAGTTCACTTTGTATACTGTTTTTAAGTAAAAGATTGAGAATATAGAAGGATTTTTAAAGAATTATTTTTTGTATAATTTTTTTAATTTAGTTTCCTTTAATTTTAATATTTTTTACTATTTGCATTTAAATTCTAATTGACTATATATATGTAATATATATATATATATATATATATATATATATATATATATATATATATATATATATATATATATATATATATATATAAGAGAGAGAGAGTGATACATATTCACACATGCAAAGAGAAGAAATAATGCCCCTGGGATGAAAAGGAAAAAAAGATTTTGATGTAAAAATCATTTTCAATAAATTGATGTCATTAAAAATAAACTCTTCATATCTCAAATACAACTCAAATACTTAAAGATACAGCGAGAAATACAAGGAGAATCTGACAAATATTAATCATTAAAAAGTTATTCGAATCTATTATATCCCTCTATGCTGGTGATTTAATATTTAAAACAATAATCTTAAATTCAACAGCTTGTGGGTTTGATTTCCACTTCAGTCGTGGGTGTTCGGAATACAGTCTAAAATATACGTAAATCACATTCAAATTAAACCTAGTGCGTAAAAATTGATCATTTATTGAATTAAACTTAGTGTACAGAAGCAGACTGAAATTTCACATAAAATCGAAATTAATATTTAAAAATAAAAATGAGAATTTATGTTTATTTTCAGGCGTCAATAGTTTAAGTTGAAGCTGAAATTATATTGAATATATCATCATTGCATTGATATTGGCTTCACATCAGTTGTATTAGAAACGGCACAAAATGTGGAGGAACCGTACATACCTCTTTCTATGTTTCTCCACTCCGTTCTTTCTCTCAACTGTTCAATAGTAGTTTGCTTGTAAATGCTGGATATTTGATGCTGTCACTATGCAGTTTATTAAAAAATTATTGTAGTTAGCATTTTCTAGCACTGTATGTTCTCCAGTAATCAAAAATTTTCATCGATTATTTCATATGCTTCACAATAATGCCAAGCTGTGTCCGCACACATCTTTAGGGCACTTTCACGAGAGAAAACTTTTTAGTATCTCTACAAATAATACCGAAAATCCATTATTTGGCAGAAGTCTGCTGACATTACTGTTTTTCTTCAAACAAAAATATTCTCTCCAATTTCGACAATTATATGTTTGCCGCCAACAGACTTTTATTTTATTTTATTAGTATACATGGCATATTTCACATATAATGATGACTCCAACATACAGTGCTATCCTTGGACAAGTTGAACGGCTTTTAACATCACCTGATTGAAGTTCCTTTGCTTAATGATAAACTTGACGATTGTAAAGCAAAATGTTTTCGGTATAGCGAACCAGCTGCCAATGTGAACTTTTTTACGAGGATTACTCTGAAATTTTTGAGATACGCGCAGACGAGAATTTACGAAATAAAATTAACGATTTAATTTTAAAGTACAAAGTATTTTAACACAGAAGACAATTTTTTACTGACTTACTTCAACTTGTTTAGCGTGGAATAAATTTTAAACAGAAGGGAAAATGGAGTTGACGCGAGAACATTTTCGCGCTATGATTTTCTACGATTTCAAAGCAGGATTATATCAAGAAGAATGCGTTTAACGGTTGCAATTAGCATTGGGTGATGAATCTCCAGCTCGTGCTACTGTATTCAGATGGTTTAGAGAATTTAGAAGAGGTCGCAATTTTCTTCAGGATGAAGAACACACAGGAAGGCCGCCGTCGGTAGTAATCCCGGATAATGTGTCTGTCATACGAAAAATGTTAATGGATGATAATCGCTGTACCTACCAAATGATACATAAGGAACTTAACATTGGATCCACAGCCATACACAAAATCATTCATGAAGAATTACATATGAAAAAAGTAGTTTGCCGTTGGGTTCCCCATAATCTAACTGAGCATCAAAAAGAGGAGCGTGTCAGAATCAGTAAAGAAACTCTTAATATGCTGAATGATGGTAGCCACCACATCATTTCTAAAATTGTAACAGGTGATGAAACGTACATGCCGTTTTTTGACGTTCCAATGCGTCAAGAAAGCAAAGTATGGGTCTTTGAAGATGATCCCACGCCGACAATGATGAAAAAACAACGCGCACTGAAAAAAGTGATATATGCCGTTTTCTTCAGAAGTACGGGATTGGTCAAAGCCATCAAGTTGGAAGGACAGAAGACAGTAACAGCAAACTGGTATACCACTAAATGTCTTCCAGAAATTCTACAAGAACTGAATGTTAGGGGACTAATGCTTCACCATGACAATGCATCTTCACATACAGCCGGATTAACAGTTGAGTTTCTTAAACAAAAACAAATTAAAGTGATCGAACATCCGTCGTATTCACCTGATCTAGCTATGTGTGATTTTTGGTTATTCTTTAATCTAAAAAAGAGCTTACGTGGACGTCGTTTTCATTCAGAAGAAGAGATTGATGTCGCTATAAATGTATTTTTTTCATCTATTCGAAGAAATGAATGGCTTGAAGCATATAATCTGTGAAAAATTCGTCTACAAAAGTTCATTGATGCTGGAGCTCATTGATGCTACAAGAGTTCCTTGATTCATTGACTTTGAACACACCTAAATTTTTTTAAGCTTAAAAACCTAGTTGTATCACAAAAATTTCAGAGTGATCCTCGTAAAACTCTTTTTAGTATATTTCTAAAACATTTTTGAGTGTTCAGTTTACTCTTGCATCAGTTTTTGTAAATCTAGCTCTATAGACAGGCAAACCATAAATTTAAAATAACATCAAATGTCTCTTTTCTGGTTACTCTTTTTTGAAAAACATGACAATGCTTCATATTCATTAATGAAGACAATTTTTAAAGGGCTGTTACTTTATGATGGTAATTTAAAAATCATCACCATTTTGAAATAAGGGGACTGATACTGGATGGAAAGCAATTGGTAACTTAAGTTGATTGACCATCTGGAACAGGTGCCGTATAATCCATGATACCAAATTCGGTGAAAGGTGATTTTTTGGCGGATTTTCTTATGTATATGACAACCTCGTTTTTATTGAGTCATACATATGGAGACTAATAAGAATTATATAGAAAATGCTATTTTGGTAGCCCTAGTACTTACGTAATCGCGCACGTCACGATATGTGATCTTGGCAACATTTTTGCGTCGCGAAAAAAAATTCAGAATTTGTAATCATGTATTATACGGCACCTGTACCAACCAGCTACAGTACCATTCAGCCCACGATAGACTAATTGGCCCTGAAATCACAATTTTAAAAATCATTACATATATCCTCGCCTAGATAGAAATGGAACACACAAATTATTTATCTGAAGGTCAGAACAAAAATCATTTAGCTGTCAGCTCGCTCTGCCTTTTTTAAATCAATTTAAATTTAAATCTGATTTAAGCTAAGCAAACGCTGAAAGCAACGCTCGCACTGACTTGCAGTGGAAGCTGATTAAAGAAACTGTTTTTCATTCAAAACCTTATTTATTGCTTCCAATTATAAATTGTATAATGTATTCAAATTTTTTATAGTTGAGTTCATTTATTAAGTTATTACAGACCAAAATGACATTAATTAAGATTATGATATTTCAAATGAGGAATACGAAACCAAGAAATGTCTTTGGGAAATTTATTTTTTCTCAAACTTAATATAATTTTTTATTCTTATTCAATACTTTTGTAAATATTTCTTTGTTATTATTTTTAAACCTTTGAGTTTCTTGTATTTATTTTGATCAATTTCAGATATTTAAACAAACTCTGACAACAAGATGGCGCTAAATCAGTTGAAACGCTTTTAAGTCAGTTTGCCAAACTGATTTAAATCAAAAGTTGCCATTGCGATAAAGTTCTGCCGAGACTTAAACGCGTTTAAAAGTGCAGTGCGAACGGGGTATTAGGTGTAAAAAAGATAAAGGAGAAAATAATCAATGATTATGGCTTAGTATTTTAAGTTAATTTCGATGATTTGGTTATCGTGATGTATATTCAGCCATCAATTGTATGGAAACCGAAAAGTGCCAACGAAAACTGTCGTAAGTCTATAGATGCATTTTTATGCCCAGCACACACTGCATTCATAAGAACCGTCAAGACTCACAATACATACATACAGAGCTGTGCATGTGAACCCATCACTATAAAGTCAATGGGTTTGGAATATTCGTTAATTATTAAGCACCTTTTAATTCTGGACTACTGCCAGGTGAAGAAGTTGCACCTGCGATTACAGCCTTCTGTCCACATAAGCGAAAGGACTTGGGGCATCAAAAAATTAAAGTAAATACCTCCCTAATCCATGGAGCCCCAGAAACCAAATGAGGAAGAATGTGATCATTTTCCCAAACTCAGCCCTCGGAAAATTATGCGTCACTTTGCTGATCTTAACGGGAAGTGGCATGTAGCCACTGAAGTTCAGGCTCACAGGATAAGTATATTTAACAAACATTTCACATCATTATACGTTTTTGCAAAAATCAATTTAAAATCAAATTTGTAGATTCATATTTACTGCACCATTTTTTTTTTTTTTTTTGGTTACTTATTTCTGTCAAGTAGGATATTCTAAGAACAGTCAGTCATGATTTAATTTAAACCATGATCAATTGAGGAATGTTAAAATCATTGGGTTATGATTCCGGTAATATATTTTTGTCAGCTAAAGCCCACAAAGTAAATGCAAGTACATACATATATAGTGGTGTAAGTGATAGTGTGATGATACTTACATACATATATAGACTGTACTTTTAGGTTAGCGGGTTTGGAATACTCCTCAATCACAAAATGCTTCGTCTTTTTGGACCACGGTCAGGTGACGCGGACTTTCAAACGCATAAACGATATTTTTCCCCACTGACATTGCAAACACTCAATGAACATGCCTGGTTAGTAGTATATACAGTAAGACCCCGCTTAACGCTGTTTCGGTTTAGCGCTCTTTTATTTCAACCCGGGGATTCCCCGAAATATTATGCAGTGATAGGTTTCAAATATATATCCGAAAGAGTGTACTTGTGTTTCTTGTTTGGTGCGGTATTGTACGGATATATTTTTATTATTGGAAACATTTGTTGACATTATTGTAAGTAGGTATTAATTTACATATTTCATACTATATTACAGTGTCAAATATTTTGATCTTTAGTTTTTACTATGGGTGATAATAAAAAAGAAAAGAAAGCAACCAGAAAAAGCATTTCACTCAAAAATAAAATTGAAGTGATTAGAAGATTAGATTCTGGTGAACATCAAATTCTAATTAGTGCTTCATTGAATTTGCCCACTTCAACAATATGGACCATCATGAAGAATAAAGAAAAAATACTGTCATCGGCAACTACAACTACGTCAAGCTCTGCAACTAGAATTTCCCGTTCTAGAAATAATATCATAGAGGAAATGGAAAAACGACTGTCTATATGAATTGACGACGAAATTGACCGCAATATGCCATTAAGCCAATCTATCATAATGGAAAAAGCTAGAAGAATTTTTAATTACATTCAGGCTGAGACAATTGACACAAGTGAAACTTTCGTTGCTAGTCGAGGATGGTTTAATAGATTTAAACATCGAAATAACCTTCACAACATAAAGATTACAGGAGAAGCAGCAAGTGGTGATACAAAAGCGGCGGCTGAATTTCCAGCGATATTAAAAAAAATAATTGTAGAAGGACACTATCCTCCAGAATTGGTTTTTAATGTTGATGAAACAGGCTTGTTTTGGAAAAGAATGCCGAAACGAACATTTCTATCCCGTGAAGAGAAACGGGCACCAGGATTTAAAGCTGCAAAAGATCGCTTAACCCTTCTACTAGGTGTAACGCAAGCGGAGATTTTAAATTAAAACCATTACTAATTTACCATTCTAAAAACCCAAGAGCGATGAAAGGCATACCTAAATCAACTTTACCTGTAATTTGGGAGTCTAATAAAAAATCATGGATAACTGCGAATATTTTCCAGGATTGGTTCACTGAACATTTCTGCCCGTCTGTTAAATGTTATTGCGAAATTCAAAAACTTGAACAAAAAGCACTTCTGTTAATTGATAATGCTCCAAGCCACCCAACAAATTTATCAGACTTAACAACATGCATTCCAGTCGAAGTGGTTTTCTTGCCGCCTAACACAACTGCCTTAATTCAACCAATGGACCAAGGCGTTATATCAAATTTTAAGGCTTATTACTTGCGGCGAACCTTTAAGCAAATGTTTGAAAAAACAGACGGAGAAGAGAACCAGTCCATAAGAGAATTTTGAAAAAACTACAACATCGTGGATGCTGTAGAAAACATAGGCCTTTCTTGGAATGAGGTAACAGAAAGACCTTTGAAAGGAGTATGGAAGAATATTTGGCCGGATTTAAGTAAGAGCGATGACGTTGGGCACTCTGTCGATGTGTATGAAATAGTGGAAGAGATAGTGAAATTAACGAAGCAAACCGGTTTTGAAGGGGTAAATGTGGAAGATGTCGAAGAAATAATTCAAGAAGCAGCGGCTAGTCTTTCTAATGATGAGCTCAAGGAATTAACTGAACAAGAAGAAAACAAAAATGTTGACAGCAGTGATTCAGAAGAAGAGCAAAAAGAGTTTTCGATGGCGTTTGTAAAAAGGAGTTTGTCTACCATAACTGAAATAATGGATCAATTCATTGAAAATGATCCGAATTTCGACAGAAGCTCAAAAGTAAGGCGTGGTGTTAGAGATACTCTATCCGTTTATGAAGAACTTTTAAGAGAACAATGCAAAAGAAAAGGGCAAACAACATTAGATGCTTTTGTCACAATAAGGCAGAACACTGAAAACGCGGAAGGCTAACTAAATATGACTGACTAAGAATTTTATTTGTTTTTTTTTAAGAATATTCGTTTTGTTATTTATATTTTGTTTTTATTTTTGCAAGAAATAATAATGTGGTATTAATTTGGGCTTTAAGAAATAAATGTTTGGTTTTATTTTTATTAAAAAAACATACTTTTTAAATTTAATACCTAACCAATTTCCTAGCCATCTTCCCCTAACCCCAATATTTACATGTAAAGATAACCTCGTTTAGCGCTGTTTCGCATTACGCTCTACTTTGATGGAACGTATCCCTCGCGTTAAGCGGAGTCTTACTGTACATAGAATTTGTCATAAAAACATAAACAAGGCGCAAGAAAACAGACTACGAAATTGTTTTACTGACCCCATGAATAC
The DNA here is from genome assembly GCA_037975125.1 of Latrodectus hesperus. NCBI lineage: Eukaryota > Metazoa > Arthropoda > Arachnida > Araneae > Theridiidae > Latrodectus > Latrodectus hesperus. Next base: position 55,035 of record JAJQOW010000613.1, on the reverse strand, counting down.
TTTTAAAGTCTTCCTCTGATATTTCCCATTCGAAGTTAATTTTATAAAAAAATTTTAATATTTCCATACATAATTATTTTTTAAAATGTTTTTACAATTCTTATACAACTATGTATACATAAGAAAAACAAAGCAATTACTCTGATAAAATGTTATATAGATATTAAGCAATCTAAGTATGCTATAGAAAACAATTTTTTATTTTAATTTAGCAGAGCCATTCTAACTAATTTTTGTTGATAAAATTTCTCTTTAGCTTTTTAAAAATGTATGTATTTGAATACCTGATTCAGGAAAATAATTGGAAAAATATATGCAATTTGACACTTGAAATACTAAATAAATACATTAATTTTTTTAAAATTATTTTACATTCTTTATGCTGAATGGTTTTGATTTCAAAGGTTAGGGAAATATTTTAGTAATATGTAACCTTAAAATCACTTCATTATTTTTATACTTTAATCACCACATTACATAAAAAATTAATTACTCAAAGAAATGGAAATATTCATTTATTCGCAAAATTTAATATAAGAGTAATATTTAAAAAAATTAAACTCTTAAGGAAGTTTCTTTTGAAATTTTATTATTGTAATTATTTAATTGGTTCATTATTAATACATTTCTACTTACATTTGTTTTAGTTTTTTTTTTCCAACGGCAGGCACACTTGGGTGACGAACCCTATGCCGCAACAAGGCCAGAAACTGCTACTCATTTGTCGTTACCCATCGGGCACCTGTGAACCAAGTCACGGAGGCGAGTAGCGTTGCCCGCGCCATACCACCACAAACCCATTAGGGTAGGCGACATTCATACAACAACACAGAAGAAAGGACAGAGAAGGAAAGAAACATCCATGCCCGAACTAGGATTCGAACTCGGGACCAACAGCTCAGGAGTCAGAAACGCTAACAACTCAGTCATTGGTCGGCACATTTGTTTTAGTAAAAGTTTAAAAAATATTTAACAATAAAGAAGATATTATTATAGTATTTTAAATTTTAATTATCATATACATGTAAGGGTACAAAGTATTTTAAGCGTAAATTTAATTTCAAATTCTTGATTTCTTTCTCTTCAGATGAAATTTTGTAATTAAAAATAATTGAGAAAAAAGTCATAATAATTAATCTTTTTAAACTGTTTCATTAGTCAACTCGTTTGTCTTTTTATCCATTTAATTTAACATAATTTTTCTTGGCAGAAATAAATTAATGCTTTCTAATTCAATTTTTTTAAACTAATGAATTCAAAATGATGTCATCTCTGAATTCGTCAAAAAACGTAAAAAATGCTACCAAGAATAATATAAATCACCAAATTATTATTTAAATATCAAACTAGATAGCTTATAAATATCTAATTATTTTTCTTGGTTAATGTTTATTCACTTTTATTAAATTTTTGTATGATTAAGTTTTAATTACTTTCTAATCAAATAGTTAAAAAAAATAACTGTCATTTAATTTGGTTATTTGTTTTATTATTGTGCAAACAGGTGACTGTAATAAATCATTAAATATGATTCAAAGTTATTTAACTTTCCCCCCCTCCCCTTAATTCAAGTTGGAGATGGCGAGAATTAATTTTATACTACTATTTAAGGCTAAAAAATTTCTCATGGAAGTACTTCATTCAATAGATGTTTGAGAAAATGTTCATAATTTCTGGTTGTTTAAGCAGTTCAATTTTCGAAGTCAAAACTAAACTTTAATTACCAGTTTTACGAATTAGATAGTTTTGTACTTAGCCATTTGCGTATATCATAATCCAGAGTTTATTTTTACTAAATATAAATGCACTGCTAAATATTAAAATTGTTTCATGTGAAAAGATGAAATAACCATAACTTGTTTAATTAGTACCTTTGAAGAGATGTACAAAGAATACGATTTTATATTTTTACTTTACATTGGTTACGTTGTTTGAAAAAATGTATAAACTTGCATCTTTTCTTACTTTCTTTTTTTATAATTTTGGATGAATTACTAGTTAAATTATTTACTTATGATTCCCATATTCGTCGGCAAAGCAAGCCTGGCTTGCCCAAGTGTCATAAATAACAACAACACTCATTATTCTCACATCAATAATTGCCTTCCATTCACTCTTTGAGTATAATTATTATTATTAAATTCCATATTAATAATAAGTACTAAATGTTAATTAAAAAAATTGAATTCTTCAATGAGATTTAAAATTTTAACAGGGCATAAAATGTATATCTTTTATGCTTTTAGATTAAAACTTAGGTAGTAAAAGTGTACTGAAATTAATAAATTGATTTTTCCATCAATTGGAATCCTTTTTTTCATTTACATATTTATTTTATAGAAACTCCATTGTGTTAACAATAATATAAAATAACATCAATGTTTCTTGGGTCGCGAATAACTGGTTCCTTTATTTATTATTTCCACGTCGAGATAATTGTTAGTCAATTCTTAAATGTGACAAGTAATTGTAATTTGAGTATTAACAGTCGCTAACTAAATGTTTATTAGTTGATTCTCATTTCTTCTATTACGTCTTACAATTGCAATCCTGCTAAAATACGATCCCAATCACTAGAATCGAATTTCAATTGTTGCAGAAAACGAAACACTACACAATATAGTTCTTCAAGTTTTTTTTCTTTAGAACCAAATGAAGTCATTGCGTCTTAGTTTACGATTGACTGCGTGTCCAAGAGTGTGACCTCGCTTCGGATTAAGGGACAAAGAATTTCCATAATCTCCTCCTCGTGGTCCAAATTTTAAGCCTCGCAGGAAATACACATCACCGTCATTCGTTGTTTTTTTTGGGCTTCTGTCGAGGTTTCCTGGATGAGATAGCGAATGAGAACTGACACCCGAAACAGGTACGGTGCGGCTTTTTCTTCGAATGCACTTCTCTATTTCTGAAAAGTTTTTCATGTATTTTTTGTCCCACTCAAAGTTGTTGAAACTAGATATTTCGCACACACAATGCAAGTAAGTGGCAGTGGAGGAGGAGAGGACGGTTGTAGAAATAATGTCAGAATGTGTTTCTTTTTGTTCGTTTCTTGTTGGTTTTGGTTTGGTGTTTCGTTTTAAATGTGATCCGTGCTTGTGAGAGTTTGCTTTTCCAACAAGAGATGAGGGTCCGTGCATAAAATAAAATAGGGATTTTCTTAGTTTTCAATTTAATTCACTATTCAACTAAGCGAAATGGTTTAGGTTTCATGTTTAATTTTGATAGTTAATTAATATATTTGGGATTGTTTTTGGCTATCAGGAATACTCAACACGTTACTCTCGCATTTATTTGATGTTGTATTGATTAAATAAATATTGTTCATCAGTAACTACAATGCATGAAATTAAATAATGCATGCTAATATATAAAGTTACCGATAATACATTTTAGCATTTAAGATAACAGTGAAAACAGAAAAATAATGAAATTCCAACTGGAACACTTCTAAACTTTGTAAAAAGAGTAAACAAAGTAGGGGATTGAGTAAAGACAAGCGACTCTTCATCATTATATACTTTTGTTATTCTACCACAACTGCAGTTCAATATGTTTGATATATTGAAACTTATTTACAAATTATTCTTCTGTAATAGAATTAGACTAAATGCAAAAATACTGAATGTTACCCTATAAAGAGTTAGAATATTGATTATAATTCAAAAGTTTAACAGATTGGTTTGCTTGTCACTAAATGATCAATTTTTGCACGTGAAGATTAATTAGACCGGACTTTACGGTTTAAAGTGGATTCGGAATCACTACAAAAACATCAAAGCTCTAGCCTGGATTCGAACCCACGAGCTGATGAGCCGAAGACAAGGGAGCTAATGTCTCAACTATCAGCTAGCATATTTTAACGGAATTTTGTCCTTTTTTATAGGTCTCTGATAGTACTAATAAGAGCATGTGTTTCATAATTTCGTTACCTACTCAAATTTATTTCATTTTCAGAAAAGCATTTGAGAGTTTTAAGGAGTTAAAATGAATTATGTTTATATTTGATTTTTTATTAATGCACGCAATTAAATTAATAAAAAGCATTTTCTTTGGTTTTGCAATTCATTTTTTATCCTTTTTGATAATTCTATATTATAATGACTAAATTATCATCATGAGATAAAAAAAATTAAGTTGATGAAAAATAATAAGTGCATCTTTGAAGTTGTCACTTTAAAGTGAGTGTAAAGTTTGGATTTATACAGTCTATCCACATTTTTGCTATTTATTTGCTTTTCTCTTATTATGAATAAAAAACAAAAAACATGTAGTAATGTGAAATACTGAGTACTTTTCCGTCTTTTGTGTACCAGACAATTATAAGACTACTATAATAAGCATTGTAATGTTAATCCCGAGTTTTAAGAAACGCACGCGCGCGATGTGTTTTAAAAAGAAACTTAAAATTTTTTTAAACAATTAAAAAATGGAATTGTAATAAGTGTTTAATGATAATTTTAAAAAAATTTAATTTGGACGAGTTATCGCTGTAATTTCGAAGTTTTATCCGATAACCAACAAACGCGGAATAAGTTTTAACATTATTCAATAAATTATATTAATTAAATCATAGAGACTAACTGCTAAATACAATATTGGAATCAGCTATAAAAATTGCTATTTTCTTTAAAGTTATTAATTCCCCATCAAGCAGTTAGTTAAATGACTGCAAATTTCTTAAAGAATTTTTCTCGTTATACGTAAGTCACGCTTCAAGGAAGTAGTTAGGAAAATGTTGCAGATAAATACTATGAAAATGGAAATGTTTAAAGTAAAATATAACTGGTTTTTAAACATAAGACTTATATGTGATTACGTAATATATGTTTGATTAAATATTTGTAAATTTCCAAAAAGAAAAAGATCATCTTCCTTAAAGGGTTTTTTGGTGTAAAAATATTTTTTCTGATATTAAAGTACGATTTCAGCAGTAAAATTTAATTTTATTACTCAACTAAATTTTTCATAATGCAAAACTTAATTCATATTCCATGAATCTTAAAAATTTCATTCTTTTTTGCCAAACCTGTCTGGGGATTTTTTTTTTTTCAGCATTTGTGTGAACTCGTTAAACGGTGGACTGTTTCTAACAGAAGTAATTTTTAAAAATATCTAGTATTTCTAAAATTATGAAACTTTTCTCAACTCATTAAGTAAAATATAATATAGATACCTTTTAATTTTTGAAGTTCGCTTTTTTTCTTATTATAGCATAAGCTGAATTATTATATCAATATTTTTTTTGTGTATCTCAAACCTGCTTAGGATTTGATAAATATAATTTTAATAGTTAAAAAGTATTACTTTTTAACTATTAAAATAATATTTAATAGTTTTTTATAATACTATAATACTTTAATAGTTTTTTTTAATTTTTATAATACTTTAATAGTTTTTTTTAATTTTTATAATACTTTAATAGTTTTTTTACAATAATAGGAAATTTCATTATTGATATAATGAAATAACATAATATATATTTTAAAATAATCAATATAATTTCAAATATGAACTTTCATTCTTCGTAATTGATGAAACATTCGTAAAGCTTAATTCGTAATTAGGGCCTTTTAGACGTTCTATGGCTACTTTTTACTCATAAAAACTGGCTCTACAGGTTGGTTTGTTTGTCGCTCAACGGTCATTTTTTGCACACGAAGGCTAATTAGACTGGGCCTACGGTTTTAAAGTGGATTCCGAACCACTACAAACATGCCCAAGGTGGGATTCGAACCCACGAACTGTTAAATCGAAGGCAAGAGAACTGGCTGTACGGGACTTACGACTTTGGTTCCAAATCACTACAAACGTCCACACCTGAGGCAAAAATTAAATTGTTTCATTAAATATCAGCATACTGACCATTCAATTGTCAGATAGGTACGGTGATATACAACACTGTTAGCGTAAGGATACGTCACATAAAAAAGGAAGTTACTCAAATTTCGTTCTTTCTTCCTTCAAGAATATATTAATAAGATTAATAACATTAAAAAAACACAATAAGAAGAGGAAAAAGGCATTAATTATTTTCAATATAGGATGAAAATTAGAAATAAAGTGGGGCAGTATTCATAAAATAATTAAATTTCCTTTCTAATGATATTTTTTTAATTACGTTAACTAAATTGGATGTTTACTATTACATTTATAATACTTTTATACGATAATTAATTGTTAATAATATCTTTAAGTCATCTTATTTATTTAATAAAATATACCCGAAAATAGTTAAAAGTCAAGACAATGATATTTAATTTATTGATGAAATTAATGAACGCACTCATACTTCCCACTATAATTAATTAGGATATTTAAAATGACGTCCCATTTACCCAAGTTAATACCGTATTTTCTTCAAAAATAACAATAAATTGAGAGAACCAATAATTCGAATACACGCAAATGAAACATTATTTTATAGAATGTATATTTTGATATTTTTATGTCATTGAGGCCAGATTCAACTATCTCCAATTCCTCAATATTCGGTGTGAAATTGGATGCATAAAATTTTCTCCAAAAAATTTTAATACTGTTAAAATGGAGGAAAACTCAAGAAAAAATAATAATCAATGTATTCGAATATATATATATATATATATATATATACATATATATACTAAGAATTTTAATTAAAACTAAACTAGTAAGAAATGAGAACCTCAAATTAATATTAAATTATTTTATTTTTAAGTTGTGTTATATCAATGATAAATATTCTTGTAAAATTAATGTAGGAAAACATTAAAGTGCAAAGAAATATGACGATTACGTATAATATCCACCTGATGATTTTCGAAAAACATCTACCAAACAACAGTTTGGTTCCAATAACAGAAAGGTATCCTAATTCAATAAAAATTTAAACCATCAACACAGTGGCACAGATTATATCATTCCGTTATTGATTGAAGTTTTGAATGCATCAATTTAAGGGCTTTTCGTGAATTTAGTTCCTTAAAGAGAATTTTAATGCTCATTTCCCAGTCTACAATAGAAAGCAGACGCGAATGTTTTGCAAAGAAAAGATATCGTGTATTACAAGTCCTTCAAGTTATTTGGACTAGCCATACCTGAATCGAATCAAAAATAATAACGACTACAACAAAGAAGGGGAGAGGGGGTCGATCCATTTTAGCGAGGTTTTATTCCGGGTGAGCGAGTATGCAAAGGTAAATCGTACCGACAAGGGCCCATATGCGTGTATGTGTGCATGTTCTGGTGCAGTGGAACAAAAAAACTGTCGGTGCGCCATCTTTTATCAGAGGGGTGTGCTCGTGGAAACAGTCCCCCTACCCTCCTTTATTTTTGTAAAGAAGGTATGAGATGTCATGTTTAGGCTATAAAAGCCGAATCCCCCAGGCGGCCAGCGACAATTTTGTTTTCGCTCCAAGAAGTACGAATAGCGCGATGATCGCAACCGACTAGCAGCAGTTAAGAATTTTGCTTCTAAACTACTTTTTTTCTCCTAATAGGGTAGAGGTTAAAATTTTGAGGCTGGGTTTAGGAGAAAGCTTTTAAGATTATGCATATGCGGAAAAAAAATTTTTTTTCTTTCTACAGTAGAAAAATTGAATCCATTGTTGCTCTGGAAACTTATGAAAATGGAATTGTTGGGCAGAAACTACTAATGCTATATTCAAATAAATTTGAATTTGCTTAGTTTACTACACTTGTAAATACTTCGTTCTTAGAAAAACCTATCACAAAAATACTATATGAGCTGCTTTTAAGACTTACAATATATTGACTCTTACATATAAGAATAATTGCTTCCTTTAAAAACATCATCTCGAAAGCGAGAAACTGTAAAGAACAGTGAATTCCCAATATCAATCCAAAAATTTAATCCAAATAATCATATAATAAACTAATTTTGGATTATATGTCATGTATTGAAAAATAACTCTTTCAAATATAATTTAAAATAATAAGCAAATGAGAGTACAGCAATTGATTATCAAGGTAACGGTTGACAGATGCTACGTTAAAAATACTATATTTTCAAATATTATATCAATATACTATCGCAAACTAATAGGACTAGAGGAAATTATTTATATTTAATCACTAAAACTCCATTTATATTTTAAAGTTGGCATTTAATTACATATTTTCCTATTTTAGAAGTAGATTACATATATCACGCTATAGTGTGTAAATAGACTTCTAAAAATTCGAACATTTTTCAACACACATTGAGTGCTAGATTTTCCTAATTCATTTACGGTCTAAAATATTTTTTTTAGTATTTTATTGTGATTGCATTATTCAATTTCAGTTAAGCTAGATTAGCTGTGGTCATTTTTAAGAATTGCTTTATTCCTTTAAGATTAATTGATTTTTAAGAAGTAAAAGAATGGAAATTCACTCTATTTGAGGGAAATTTAATTCTATGTTTTTAAGAGTATAGCTTCATTTAAAAATGTTATATTATTATTATAAAACGCGCGTCATATAATTATTTTTAATATCTATAATGCTAGGTACACATAGTATTCTCTTAAACTGACACTATGAAAATTATTTTTATGACTTAATTTAAAAAGAAATTTGGTTTTCACTTTTCTAATGAAATTTCTTTAATTCTTTGTGAACTTAGTATTTTCTTAATAACGGCGTGCCCCTGGGTGACTAATTCTTCGCCACAACAAATGGCCGGAAACTGCTACTCATTTGCCGTTACCCAGAGGGCGCCTATGAACCAAATCACGGAGGGTATTAGACACGCCATACCACCACAAACACGTTTAAAGGATGAAGCCATACTTATACATCATCACAGAAGAGAGGACAAAGAAACGTCCATGCCCGTATCGGGATTTGAACCTGGGACCCACAGCTCAGGAGTAGGGAACGATAACCACTCAGCCTTCGGTAGGCTATGATTATAGTTTAGTTCATGTTAGTCTTAAAAGTTATAATTTATAATTCAATCTATCATTTCAAATTATATAGTGTGAAATGTAATTAAAAATAACTCTTGGACGAAATTCTTCTTTTGTGTCAACTTAAATCGTAGTTAAATCGTTTACATTTTTAAACTACGAATTAATATTTAAAAAGCCACTGAGTTATTTGTGTTTTTGTTGTTGTTGCTAATCCCAGATGGCCCTATTCCAGTACTAGACCCACTCTACAAGTCCGTAAACAGCCAGAAAATCCAAAAACATAAGAAGCTTTGAAAAAGTCTCTTCCAAGACAAAATTTAAACAGCTCAAGATATGATCAGGCGGTACCTATTCAGCTTTATATTTTGTACAGACTAAAAGTCTTTTGACCCTGCACGTGTTTAAGGCCCCTTAGGTGAGCACTGGCGAAGCGTGAAATACATGTCTGTTGGTCTCTAGAGCTGTTTGTTATCTGGTTAATTGCTATCAGGACTGTAATACTAATGACAAGTTTAATTGTAAATCAATCAAAGAACTCTTATCCAACTAATAATCACTACACAGGTTAAATTCTCAAATCTTTATTTATTAGTTTGGAAAATAAATGGAATACTAGTTCTGATGTCGATTGGTTACTTGAAAATGGTAAACAATGATGAGAATCTTAATCCATCTCCGGATTTGAAACCTAGTCTCTGACAACAATTTATCCCAAAACTAAAGTTTGATATAAATATGCAAAATACACTTGTACGTCCCGTCATTGTATCAAATTCGAAAATTCATTGATTCTTTTATGAAGTCACTGGGAAAACATCTATCTTCAACACGATTATTACTGTATTCAACAGCAGAGGAACGGTGCTTTTCCACTTTTTGTAGGCAAGTCTTTCGGAGAAAATGCAATGGATGTTTCCGACTTTTCTCCTTTGAAACACGCGTATATGATCAATTACTGTAATTTCCATCAGGTCTATGAGCAATAGAACCCAACCATGAGAAAACCCAACAAAAAACCAACAATGAAAACCCAAAGAAAACCCAACAAATGTTTGAATGACATACGCTGCCATTCAATTGCTAGGTTATTCGCAAGATGATGTCGATTCGCACACATTTTGAAATTATTGAGGATATTTTCGTAAGTCACTTATTGAAAGTAAATGCTAAAAAACTCATGTATTTTCATATTTTTGCAACATCTACATATTCATTTTTCTCTACTATTTTCTTTAATTTGTATAATAAATATTACGGCATTTCTCGTCATTGTACCTTTAAAATTGAATACGATGAGAATATATTAAAAAAATTTCAAAAATCGATATAATAGTAAATGTAAAATATTGTGCTGTTATTTTTTAAAATTTCATTTTTATTCGATGATTGTTTCATATTTTCATAATATTTTCATATTTATTTATACTGCTACTCATTTGGCGGAGTATCAAATTTGTCTATTCTAAAGGACAACATAACAAAGACAGTGCGGAATATATATGTGTGAGGCTGTGGAGAACGATGTGCACAGAATGCACAGTATTAGTTCTGAGAACGATGCTCACATGGAATGTGGTCTAGTTCCTCACCGGGGACGTAAATCCCGGTCTAATTAGCCCTCGTGTGAAAAAAATGACCGTTGAGCGACAAACAAACCAAATCCTCACAGGGGAAGTTAATGTAGTAAATGAATATTAATAATTTAGCTATACGATTGTATGTGTTAGCATCTTTCTTTTCTCACATTTTATACATTGTAAAGCGCCACAAAATACTCTAGCGGCGATTTTTGGAACTAATTTTTTTTCACAGAAAGTTTTTTTCCGTGTTTTGATTAGTCTAAATACAAAGTTTGGTGTTATTTAGGCTATTAGATCACGCTACAGGGCGATCCAGACACTGTCACTTTAAAAAAGATCACCCTGTACTTTGTTTTGCTTTCATTAACACTTAGTTGTATTTTTGTTGCAGATTTTTCAATGGCAGTAAATGCATCCGTCAAAGCCTTCTTAGTTCTGGCAATAATAGCAATGTAGTCCACATTTTCAAGGAGTTGGACTGACTTAGTGAAGATGGTTCCTCTGGTATTAATACCAGAATCCCAAATTGTCCACTCTAGGGACCAAGTTAAAAAGAAGGTATGCAAGTGCGCCATATTCAACTTTAAATCACTAATACATACACCACGCAGAGCAGTAAGTGGAGAACTTTCCATAGATAGTGAGTGAGCTGTATTCACGTGTTGCAACATTAAAAATCTTAAAACTTCCAAATATCTAAATTGACAAATGAGCGCGAAAAATAAACATTTTCCGTTGCTTAACAATAAATGCTAAATGAAATGGAACACAAAAACTCCCACTTTGAAGAACGTGGTCCTACCACAAAATCTTGAACCTTGTATTGAAGTGATTAATACAGATGTGTCAATCATTTTAAGTTATTCAATTTTAAATTATTATAAAATCTGTTAGTGAAATGTTTATTTGTTCTTAAGATTAATTTCTGGGATTTTTTTAAATATAAAGATAAATATTATTAAATTCAATTATTGGTTTTTATTCTTAATTGGTAGAAATTCTTTATTTTCAATTGAACAGTTTAAGTGCCAGTATCTAATGCTTTCTTTAAAGGATCGATTTCCACAGCTTATTTCAAAAAAAGAAAAATACAGCAATGGTGTTTATTCAGAAACGCCCGTTTGTTTTAATAAAATAGTTCTGCTTTATTCAAACACCAAATGTAATGTTGAATATTGATTTTAATTAATAATATAGCTTATTTCATTTTAAAAGGTATTATTTTTTTCTTTTCCTGTTATCTGACTAACTAAAAGTAATTCAATATTTCTGATTTGTGTACAGCTATGAATATACTATTTATCTTTTGTTCTGATTTCTAAGATTATACCTTAAGACACTTGGGAAACACTTGCAGTTTCAAATTTATTTTGCTACTTATTGTATGTTTTTTCAGTGCTTTTTTTATGAGCACTTATTTCACGTAACTATACTACAAAGTGTCATTGTAATTATTAAAAATGCAATATGTAAATCAATTCTTAACTTCTTCAGAAAAATCTGGCTGTAGAGCATTGGAGAAAATTTTTACTCTCTATCCTTTATCAAAAAGTTTAAGTGTCTAATGTGATATTTTATGAGGAAGTAACACTGTTAAAATAAAGATTTATAATGATAAAGGAATATTTCTAGATTTTAAAAATGATATGATTCGTTAACATATAAACGAAAGCAGAACATACAAACTTCTCTAGATGCATTTGGTTGGTTTGGGATGGTGATTAAAAATTTATTCCGAACTGAAAAACACTGAAAAAAATTAAATAATTAGTTTTGAAAACTTAAAAATATAAGCATTCATTAAGATAGGTACAAACACAGACATGCAAGTGGAAGCATTTTACTTGTACATCAGGTTATCAGGTATTATTTCATCACTTTGTGAGTATGTTAATGAAATCTTTCAGAAAAACTGTCGGAAAATTTTCTATTGTGCACCAATGCACAGAATATTTTTTCAAAGAAAATAACTGAATAAAATATGGCAGTATTACAGTGACAAAAATGAATTTATATATATTTATATCTATTTAACATTGATGATATTAACTATTTAGCTATTTGGACACAGATGCCGTATAATCAGGGATGCCAAATTCAGAATTTCTTTGGCGACGAAGAAATATTGCCAAGATGACGTCTCACGATGACGCAAATAATAGGATTGTCAAAATAGAAATTTCTACTTAATTGTTACAAGTCTCCATCAGTATGACGTAATAAAAACCAGGTTGTCAGATAAACAAAAAAATTCGTGGAAAAAACCCCCACCAAACTCAGAATTTGGTATCATGGATGAAACAGCATCTGTGCCGCTATTTGCTTATCAATTGGCAATTGAATATCAATTAATGAATTTTTTCATTAAGAGCTTATTATTTTACTATGATTTTCTATGATAAGTAATGTTGATTAGTAGTAGATAAATTTATAAATTGTAGATACTATTTCTCTTATCGGAATCAGAAATATCTGAATTGATGAACTGAAATCTCCTGAAAATTCATATGGAGTGAATATTTTACTTTAGTGTAATATTTTGATAATTTAATATCAATTGAAGTGTTTTTTTTTCATGTTTATAAAAATTTGGAGCTTGCTAATGTTGACACAACTTCAATGGAATTTCTGAAGAAAAGTGAAATTATTCTTTGATTATTGTGTGAAATTATTCTGTTAATTACTGAAAGATTGAGAAGGAAAGTACGTGAAATAGAGCTCTGCTTCACTTTCAAAGAAGTACCGAAATAGAAATACCAAAATGGACAACATTCAGAAAAATTGGTATGAAGGATATGGAATCACTTTTTTAATGTTTTAAATTTTTTCCAAATATTGATAATTTAGCGATATTTAAATTTTATCACGGCAATAAAAAATTTACCTTACCTTGTTTTTTATAAAGTACCATATTTCATTTCGTCAAAACTATTCCCATACATTTTATATAATCATTTTTATGAACTTTTCATTTTAGAAGAATAGTGAATTTGAGTTTCTCAAAAATTTCTTGTTACGTATTCTTTTAATCTGTAAACATGAAATCATTATTTAGTCCTCCGAATTTTTCTTTGGGGTTAAATTGTGAATTGTTGAACAGAATGAAACTAAATTTGTATCAAGATGTTAAACTCTGGTTAACTTAAAGACTTTCATTTCGAAATTTTGATTAGTGAGTTTGAAATTATTTAAAACGTAAATGAAACTGGTTTGAACCCACCGTAAAGTTGCTTATGCAGTGATGCAGCAAATCTAATGGATTGGGCGGTACTCTACTCATTTTAAGAAAGATGACAAATAGTTTTTTTCTCTACTTTTTTTAGTGTCATCTACTCGTAACCAGTTGCGCATTGATAAAGAATATTACATCATTAGGTCACTTTTCTTTCTACATTCCCAAGATGTATTTTTAAAAAAATTATTATTAACTATTTTTTTCCATTTTGAAGCACAATTTTTGCTTATTGCAGTATATATATATATATATATATATATATATATATATATATATATATATATATATATATATTTATATATATACGCTTTCCCAATATCCCGTTAATTGTAGAAAAGAGGAAGCTAGACTTCATAATTAAAGAGTATTTTTCAAGCATTCAATACTCATTTGAATTGTTTCTAGCATGATTCTTATACGTGAGTTCATTTTTCCAACAACAAAACAATACTTTAAATCAAGCAAATAGATAAAAAAAATATCATTATTTCTGGAGATAGCAATTTTTCTCATGAATGCTATATATGTTTTCCACTGAATCTCGGGAGCGCTAGGAAAATGTGATATGATACATTACACCTAAAAAGGGAAATCTTACTAAATCTCTTTTTTCTTTACAAATGAAACTCTTTACTCATATACGTGCCTTAAAGGGGAATCAAATGACACTTGGAAGGTTTATTGAATTTCAGTACTTGTATCTCAAACTCAAAAGGATTAAAATATGCCATTTCTTCCATTTCCTGCCATTCATGTGAATTTCAGTTAGTTTTTTTAAACAAAAGAGAACAATGTTTCAAAATTGCTGTTATTTTAATGAGTAACTTTGTATGGTTATTTTTCATTATTAGATGCTGAGAACAATGCAATTGAAAAATGTGGAACAAACATAATGAAAAAAATATTCAAAATTATGTTTCTATTTTCCTCTTTAAAAATATTATACACCTTTAATTTGGCTGAAAAAAGTTAACTAATTTTATGTATTTTTCTAACCATTAGAAATAAATAAAGAGGTTCTTAAGATAAGATCATTGTCTTAGGGATTTAGAAACATTTTTTCATTTAATTGCTTGGTTTAAAAGTTGATTTTTTCCTGATTTTTGGATTTATTTCCTTATTTCTCATAAGCTTTGTTTTATATTTATTACATATATTACATTTTAATAAAGACAAATTCTTAATTAAAATTATTTAACTAAGGTTATTTGATTACTAAAGCTATTATATAACAACACTTAAAAATGAAAAAAATTATTTTTCAGATTTTATCCATTAAATTAAACAAAAACTAAATAAATACCAATAAACAAAATATAAAAAATATTTTTAAAAAAGTGATATTATATTTATTGTTAATCAATAATATAAAAATCAAATTAAAAAATGCAATGTGAAATATAAAAATAAGAAGAAATAATTATATATATTAAAAATATTTTATAATCATGCATGAAAATACTCAAATTTACTTAAAGAAAAATAGAATGATTTACAAAAATAAAGAGAATATTTTTCCTCTCAAACGGCAGCATTGTTTCTATTAATATTCTACTTGAATATATCATTTAATAAAGTTTAGCAATTTAAATAATAGTTAATAATCCTATTACAAAAAAGCATATTTATCTGTACGTAAAAGAGGGATTTTTCGAAGTGGAACTATAACAATAAATATTTACACGTAAAAACTTTCTCACAAACTTTGGGAACTACTATGGTTGTACGAAATCAATAAGTAACGTCGGGTATACGAAATATATTAACGCTTTTACTTTCAAATAAACATAATATTTATAAATTTAATATATCCAAAAATTTAATAATTTTGATACCAAGCTCCGCGAAAAGTTGAATTAAAGCTAATATTACTACCGATATTCTGGAATGACTGTAATGCATAGCTTCATTTTATGAGTAATTTGACGCCGCCCACTCTGTCTAGTGGTCAGCGTGCCTGACTGCAGATAGGGAGGGCCTGGGTTCGAATCCCGGATCGGGCATGGATGTACTTTCTCTATCTATCCTGTCTTTGTCCTTTCCTTGTATGAATGGGTTGTGTGAATGGTTTCCTACCCTATAAACAGGTCCCTATGGCATGTGTGTACTAAGGAAGTCGGACTCCACACCAAAAAGGGTTCAGTTAGAAAAGTGGAGCAGCGCACCCTTATACCAGCCTAGCTGGCAAACGACAATTGATTACTAGTAATAATTTCTGAAGCATTTTTTTGATGATTAATTGAATCGATAAATCAAATAACGACTTGGAAAAGATATTGAGCCCTATGCGAAGAAAATTATGCCACAACTAATCAATATTTGCACAAATTATAAATATGGATTGCAAATTTCTTTTAGAGTCGCATTTAAATTTTTGTATTTCCTCTTAAAATAATAAAATTAATTTGTTTTATTAATTTAAAATTGATCTCAATGTTGCTTCTCTTAGAGGAACCTCAAATCTTAGCCAATTTCATAAACACAAGATTTATTTTAGAAATTTTCGTTTTTAATTAATACACAATTTTTTATTTTTTTATAAGGTTTGATAGTGAATTAAATAGATCATTCATAACTTGACAGATGTAGGTATAAATAATTTCAGCATATACCCACAATGATTTCGATAGATCATATAAAAATCTTTAGAGTAGTCATTAACCTAATTCATTTGAAAAATAATTATCGATTGATTGTTGAATAGAATGTTTGTGATGAAATTGCTAAATTTACTAACTATTATTATTTTATAAGAATATTTATCACTTTTTTTATTGGACTGACAAAAAATAATAATAGAATATTTTCATTTATAATTATGAATTAAAAAATAACGAAAACTTAAGTCAAACTAAACATCGTAACAAGATGTATAAAATAAAATGTTCTTGTTACTCATGACACTTATACAAGCCAAGCTCGCTTTGCCTTTTGGATATACAATTTTAAGTCAGTAAGGTGCGTCTCTCGTTTAACCAGAGCACCACGAAGGTGAAAGTTTGTATTTGCTCTAAATTTCTCCGATAGATGGCACCACCAGAGAATCGACTCCCTCATTTTTGACATTGATCTGAAAGAGGGGTAGAATTTCTCCAGACCATTACACCCATGCACCACGACCAACCACAGGATATTTGATTCCATAGATATAACGAGCACGTATATCGCATGTACTCGGTGGATCTTTGGCGGAATTAGTAATCGAACCACGACCTTTCGAATCGAAGGACGATGCCCTAACCACTAGGCTACCCCAAAAAATGTAAGAATTATCATATAATTAGTGGCATTCCTATTTACTGCATCCTTAAGGCACAGTATCTAATGCCCAAAATTGTTTCAACAATAGTCAGTCGAAAGTTATATAGTTCAATAATATAAATCAAAAATTGAAATTTGAGGAAAAAATTTTATTCCTGTGAGAGATTGACAAGAACGTGAGAGTTTGAGTGCATAGTTTTCAGTTAAAGAGATATAATTTTTACTATTGCAAAAATATTTGAAATGAGAAGCTAAACTAAACTCCATGGCACGACAGCCCATGTGGGCCAAGGCCTACAGTGCCCATAACTGTTTTCATGACCGAGGGCCCTGGGGGCGAAGCATATGTCCAAGTTAGGTGGTCAGCCTAACGTAAGACCCCAGTGTTTAGTTTTCAAGCATGCTTGGTACTCAGTTAATCACTGAAGGGATGAAAGGCTGAGTCAACCTTGCCCAGCCCGAGGATCGAACCTCGGACCTGTGTCATGGGAGCGTGAAACGCTGCCACTAAGCCACTGGGCTTGAAATGAGAAGCTGCGTCATGTTATAATAATAATAATAAAAATAATTTTTAAGAAATTTAGATTCTTATACATGATTTTTCTATTTCTATGAATATTATGCCTATTAAATATTAAATAAATATATTATAGTAAAAAATATAGTTGTCATACCACAAAACTGCATCAAATTCTGAAACTAAAGTTTTTTGACTTTCAGGCAGTTTTCCTAATTTGAAAACATTAACTGAGCTGACAGCTTAATAGATTGTGCAATATGACTTGCAGTTCGACAGATCACGGATTTTATTCCTACTCTTCGAGTATGAATACTTTTTCTGGTAATGAACAATAATTTACCTTAAGTTCCCACCTGGTGATTCCTCTCAAGCAAAAGCTAACCGTAACGACAGTAAATCCAATCTAGGAAACACATTATTTCATATAACGGATAAGGAATGATATTAAAATATATGGGAAAATAATATTTAATTTTCAAAATGCTGTGTTGGTTTTTATTTTTTATTTTTACTGAACATTGTATAAATTTAATATTTTATATGTTTTACTGAAAATTTGTATACATTTTTGTGTGTAATTTATAATAATATATTTCGTTATTAATGTAACAAATAAAGTATTTAAATTGGTGTTAAAAAATTTATTATTTGAAGTAATTTCAGATAATTTCTATTTATCTGGTAAAAATGATACTCATTATTTATGATCGAATCAACTTTGAGTTTGATTGCTCGGTGATCATTTTTTCTCATGAAAGCTAATTTGACTGGAACTTGCAGTTCAAAGTAGATTCTGAACTGCGGAATACATTCAAACCTGAAGAGAGAGCGTTATACTCATGAATAATTGAATTCCAAAGCACCAATCATTTCGGTGACACTTGGGTCTGTCAATTTTGGGAGTACATCGATTCATTTTTGTTATTCTAGGTAGTAAGTTATGAATAACTATTTATATAAATAATTTATAAGCATAATTTACAAGATGGCACAAAAATTTATATACATAATTTATATACGAATGCATTTATTACCTTCAATAAATAAATAAAATAACGTATTATGTCACTTTAAGCATATTTACCATTGAAACTATTCTACATTTATGATTAACGATATGAAAATGATACGAATGATAATTAAGTACAAGAAGTACCCCTGCGAAGTACAATAATTAAGTATTCACTTTATTTTTGGCAATTCAATGATTAACAGCCTGGTCTTTAGCTCAACAGTTTGTTGGATCGATTCCCAATTCATTTGTTAATGGCTGTAATAGTTTGAAATCACATTAATACTGTAGATTTTGGTAGAATTAACCCTAGTTAGTAAAAAAAATAATGATAAATTACTTTGTGTTGACTACGGTTAACGTAAATAATGTAACTGATAACGTAACTTACTATTTTTTATTTGCTTATAACAAAAACTATATTTTAAATATTTTGGACAAAAATGTTACTAATATTTCTTTTTATGATAGTAATATTACTTTTTAAGTGAGTATATAGTACCACTCTTTAAGTGAAAACATGGAATTTGTAAACATAAAATATTTCAATTTATTTGTTAGAATATAAAACTGTTTTTTTTTTCTGGTATAATTATTTTGTAAACAACTAAAAGCAAGATTTTAGCTGTAAGGTATCATTTTTTTACTTAATGTCAGATTTTTAAAGATAGGAAAAAAACTTTTGAGAAGAAGTTTTTCATTCTACATTTCCGATAATGCTCTATATTTTTTCTGAAAATTTGCTAATTTATGATGCTTTACATTTCCTTTCTAATTTTGAATACAGAAGTTTATTCTTCTGCAAAATATTTTAAAATTCTCATGTCCATATTTTAAAAAAAAAATCTTCACATATATTTTTAATTTTCTAAAAACTTACAAACTTCAAGTATTTTATAAATAGTAACATTGTTTTTTACTTCATTTCTTTCAATGATTGCAAATAGTATATAAGAAAAAGAAAAAAACATTCGCATTAAGAAATCAAGATCTCGCTGCATTCATGTAATAATAAAAGAAAATTAGAAAAACAAGGGAAATTACTTAGAAAAATCAGTCTTACTAAATATCCTCATCTACCAATAATCTGAAACGGATCATTATGTTTTAAGATATAAAGATATGTAACCATAGAGATGAAAGAGAAAATGTCAACATTTATATTTAAAACTTTTAACCAATTTTTGAGTGCATTGTGTAGCTTATAAACGTTCATTTAGTTTTAGTTTAATGTTTTGGAAATTTACCAAAATGACTTAACTAAAAAATGTAGTTTAAAAGATTTACGTTACTTATTTTTATTTTTAGTTTCTCTTTCTTGATCTAAATATTTTGTTTCCCAATCCGATTTAGATCATTATCAATATGTTTTAACTATGGATGAATGGTTCCGTAGAAAATTAGTTTATTTCGTTTTGTAGGTTGGTGAAGAAAGTTTCAAAATCAGAAGAAATTCGTGGCAGAAATTTGTTTTATATATATTTTTTATTTTTAACTCCTAGCAATATAATAATGTTATTTTATGTCATCAAATAAAAATATTTTTACATGATAGAAAAACATTTATTATCGTGTTTTAATTCTTCTTTTATTTCATATCCATATGATAAATTTTATCTTCTTATTGATGTATTTATTTTTCGAAAGAATATACTTAATTGTTGAGGAACGAGGATCAAAATTTTTGGAAAAAATATTATTAAATAAAGCATACACAATTCTATGATTTACTTTCTCTGTTTCTTCACATTATGTTTAAACAGGAAACCATAAAGATCAACCATACTGAGAGATGCAAGTGATTTTGATTAAGAAAAAGTTTTCAAGTGGGCACTTACTATCTTTTTAACAGACAAAATTTTTCGGTTAATATTAGGTTGGGGAATAAGTTCGTAACGTTTATACCACAAAATCTTTTATTTATACAAAAAACAATATTTATATCAATAAGTTAATAAATTATATATTCGCCGTTGCTGTTTACAATCTCTCCCCACTGCTTGTTTCATTTGTTGGTGCCGTTCCGCTAAAAATCGCCTGATCTAATGTCAAAGATATTGTGCAGCCATTTTTTTAAGGATCTCTTTGTTATCGAAAGTAACGCCCTTCGTATGGTTTGACAAGGAGCGGAAAAGATGGTAATCGGTCTGGGCAAGGTCCGGAGAATACGGCAGATGCTGAGGGAACTCCCATCTGAGCTCTTGGAGTGCGGCTTTGACGATTTGTGCAACATGGGGCCTGGCGTTGTCATGAAGGAGTATGGTTTGACCATGTTGATCAGGTTTTTTCAGTCAAATAGCCTCATTCACGCGGTGTAACTGGACAATGTAGAGCTCCTTGTTGACTGTGGCATTCTTTTCGAGCACTTCCCAGTGCACCAAGAGGTTCTTAAAAATTGGCTCAACAACTTCTTTCACACCAGACAAGACGATTTTTGGCGGAACGGCATCAACACATGGGTCAAGAGGTGGGAAGAGGTAAACAACAACGAATATATACTTTATTAACTTATTGATATAATTGTTGTTTTTTGTTTAATTAAAAGTTTTTGGTAAAAACGCTACGAATTTATTCCCTGACCTAATAGTTAAAAATTTAACAAAATATTATGTAAAGACATAAGATTTTGTTAAATGTAACTATTTATAAATCAGTAATATATTTTATAAATAAATAATTCGTTTGAATCCTTTTAAAAAATTCAGTTTTGAAAAACTTAATAATTGGATACAAAAATGAGAAATGAAATTTAAATTCATTTCCATACACATAAAGCATTATATATATATATATATATATATATATATATATATATATATATATATATATATATATATATATATATATATATATATATATATATATATATTTTAAAATATATATATATATATGTGTATATATATATATATATATATATATATATATATATCCAATACCGAGTTGTTTTGCATCGACTATGAATGCATTGGTGTTATAAGTGCATCTTTGGAGAATAAAAGATGTTCTTATAGTTATATCATAGTAGGAAAAAAAAAACATGAGAGCTGTTGTAAAAAAAATTTTGTTATTTTTCATTCCAATCCACCATTTTTCTCATCTGATTAAAAATAAATTCAAATCATTAAATTTTTGAAACATGGGAAACATTACAAAATGATAATAAAATATAACGATGCAAAATTAATAAAACAACTGTGTAATTCTTATGAGTATTATAAACATTGCCAGTTATTTTGCTTTCAGTAAAATAAAGTATTCATAAAAATAAAGCTATAAATTAATTTGAAAAAATTATTTGGAAGTATACAATTCTATTCAAACAATATAAATGTCAGCAAAATATAAAAATAAAAAAAAATCTGGAATTGCGCCGGGAAATATTCTTTTATTACGAAAATTTATCAAACAGTTTGAGCAACTATTTAAATAGCCTAAAAGTATATACATTTAAATAGTCTTAAATATATACATTCTTGAAAAAGATTTTAGATTGTGATACATCATTCTGAGTAACACTGAATTGGAATAAAGTTCTATTAGACTAAACAAAACTTTTGGGACCATATTTAAGCAAAATAATCAGCAAGAGTATTGAAAACAAAGTAAAATTGATTTGCTTTCGTATTTTATTCATTCAGCGCGTTTTGAAAATACTGTTAAAAACAGTTGTTAAAAAAATTACTTATTTGGAATGAAATATCGAGATAAATATCGATATTTATGGTGATTATGAAACTAATAAAAACAAAATTTTTATGAAATTAAATGTTTAATAAATTATTTTTATAAATGTGTTTAAATATTTTTTTAAGTTTTTATGATGATATTATAGTAAGTTTTTATTTTTCTCTTTTTTTTTTAAATAAAGACATAAATTGCACTATTTCTTATTTTTTAGAAATAAAATTATCAAAATAAGTTTATTTAAGAATATTACATTTAATCCTCGTAAATGTTATTTCCTTATTGTCATTTTTTGAACAAATATTTGAATTTTAATCTTTTTCAAATATGATGCCTGTTAATTCCTTTAAATTTATCAGTGATTTTTCTACCAGATTATTTATCAAATTTTATTCATAATGAAATATAATATATTTAGCTACCCAGAAATATATTTTATATAATTGAAACTTTTTAAATAAAGTAATGAATTGATTTCTTGAAATAAATTTGCAACTGTGGGAAAAACAGGCTGCTTTTTGCCTGCTTATCCAATCAGTAATAATGAAAAACATGTTTTGTGAGTTCAAAAGTTTCCAAATTTTAGTCGTACAAATTAGTTTGTATGTTAATTTAAAAAATTCCAAAAATATATATAAATTTCAAAAATGCAGCATAAGCGTAACATAAGAAGGTATTATATCTTTGAATTATAAAGCATACAGTTTCGTACATTTCATAAAAATTATTTTTTTAATTGAAACGCTTTATAACAGCTAATTTAAATTCTCCAGAAAGCCATTCTACGTCATTTGCCAGTTCCGAAATAAAAGAACTAACTCAATTCTTTTTCAAAAGAACTAACTCAATTCAACATTATAAGTAACATGTTCTGTTGTCATGAAAATGGCTCTCTGATGTACAAATCGAATATCGACTATACTTTTACTCTGATAGCAATAATTACGTCATGGACTATAAATCAACTGTAAATCGTACTGAAAGTGCTCAAAATTGGCTTGCAAAACATCATTCTCATTTCCAGCACCTTCTGTGGCCATCAAGAACTTAAACCCATGGAAATTGTGTGGAATATGGCGAAAAGACAAATCTGCATTCTTCATCTAATTTACTCTGTATAAAAAGCAGTATAACCAACCCATAATATTCTCTGGATATAAATGCATACCAGAAGATTGTAGAATTAGTACCCAAACGAAAAAAAGCTGTTATCCATGCAAAAGGTGGTCCCATAAATTATTATATATCTTTGTTTATACTTCACTGGTTAGAGTGCCTTCATGACAAAGAAAGTTTATTGGAAAGTTATCGAATGTTTCGATGAACAAAATTATTCCACTTATAATGTCGAGAAAACTTTCAACTAGAACTTCAGTTAGCAAAAATGAATAGTACCAAAGATTTAAAATTTTTATTGTTCGTTTCTGCATGTCTCTTATTCCTCGATTCTTTTAATGATTCTACTATTCGTTGTTCCTTATGACATTTAAACAAGTCAAGCCCGTTAGCCGACCTATATGCGAAATTAAGTTAGAAAGGTGCGTCTTTCGTTTTAATCAGAGCATCACGAAAGTGAAAGTACGATTTTGCTCTAAGTACTCCTCCAATAGATGGCCCCACCAGATAATACTCTACCTCAATTTTGACTTTGATCTGGAGGAGGAGGAAATTTTCTCCAGACCTCATTACTCCCATGATAACTGCTCAACGACCTACCACAGTATTTTCGATTCCAGAGATTTAACGAGCACGTATATCACATGTACTCGGTGTGTCTTTGGCGGCATTGGGAGTCGAACCCAGCCCTTCTGGATGGAAGGTTGATGCCCTAATCACTAGGCTACCTCGGACATATTCTTCTATTTAAAATGTATCACAAAAAGGTGTCCGTTAGGTGAACTTTCAACCTTATATTACACAAATTATAAGAGTTACTAAGCATAGCAGCGCTCAGAGACAAGAATAGTTTTATAGTAATACAAAATAGGTATTCAAATTGATTAGTAGTTCTTTTAGCTAAATGTAAATTAAATATTGAGCAAATGTTCCAATAAATGAATCTAAATAATCAACGTGCTGAACTACTGAGCTATTCAAAATATAATCCACATTTATGAAAAAAACCAAGATTTTAAAATCCTCAATAAATAAAGTCTTGAGAAAAAGCATTTAGATAGGTGTATATTTTGAAAATTAGTTCATTGAAGTATTTAATTAATTAAATAGTTCTTAGTTAAAGATGAATTCCTGATAATGAAATACTTTTTCATCTACTAAGCAACATGTAATGTTAATTATAAAATATTTTATTACATCTTATCGTAAAATTAAACATCTACTTCTACAAGTGAATTTGAACATTTTTAGTCATCCATAAACTATTTCAGAATCAATCTTTTTTCCGAAAAGAAAATCAAATTTTTGAAATACTCCATTAACAAAGCCTTAGTAAAAAGTATTTTATTTGGTAAGTAGCTTTTCTAATCTGAACAAATTTAATTCTATGTCATTCCTTTTTAATTAATAAATTCTTTCTTGAAAAAACAAGATGGAATTTGAAAAAAAAATAAAATATATTTTTATTCATGTATTAATTGAAAGATAGGTTAATAATGTCATTATTAAATAGAATAATTGTTCTAAAAATGTTTCTAAACATTGTAGACATCGCTGAGCTATTCCACGGATTTATTATTCTCCTCCAAAAGGAAGCTGGCATTGAAATGCTCTGTTGATAAAAGCTTTGGTCACCTACAACGCAAAATCCCTAAAGTAAACTGTACGATCTCCCCAATTCATAACTTGATATCTTTGTCACCTTTATAGAGGTGACTAAATATTTACTCTATCGATTCCATGCATAATCTGCGCCACCCAGATGCATTGTTGTACCTTGCAAAAACATTTTCTTTAGCTTCAAGAAAGGCGCTTGCTTACCTTACAAGACTCTGTTGACTGAGAAATATTGTCCATGCTTTTAGAAGCACACAAACGGAAGAAAAACTGAAATCTTGATCTATACTTTCCATAGAAATATATACTGGATGCGATAACATCTTCATCTCTTCTTGACTACTGATCCCTTGTTGACCCAGCTGCCGCACAATCTAAGTTAAGAAAAATAAGCAACCCTAAAGTTAAAAAAAGAGTAACTTTTATATCAGATAAAAAAAGAAAACTCAAATTTACTAGTTCACGTTTTAAATTTTTGTAAGTGTTTATTGAATAAAAATACGTTAACAACACTTTGAAAGGAATATAATTATTAAAAAAATATTTAAATTGCGTTTCCCGTAACAGTAACATGTTTATTGCTCTTTAATAAAACTAGACATGATATGATTCCTTGGTAAATGTATAAAAGCAATTTATCGAAAACATAACGTGAAAATTATTAATTACTACAAGAAATTAATCGAAATATTTTACATTCACATCAATAAAATATTATCTACTCTCAGTTTATAATTTTCGTACTTATCACAAAATATATGAAAATATTGTAAGTAATGAATAATTATAAATTCAGTGCTTCACAATCGAGCATTCAATTATGGGACAATTCATTGTGTAAAACAAAAATATAGATTTTTATGCATCACTTTTGAATTCCAATTAGATATATGACATCAAAACTTTCTTTAAGCTTAAAAATTAAAAAAAATATTTAGATACTTGGAAAAATAGAATAGGAATTTTTTTACTATGTTCAAAAATTA
Source organism: Latrodectus hesperus (assembly GCA_037975125.1). Classification (NCBI taxonomy): domain Eukaryota; kingdom Metazoa; phylum Arthropoda; class Arachnida; order Araneae; family Theridiidae; genus Latrodectus; species Latrodectus hesperus. The sequence continues at coordinate 29,130 of JAJQOW010000613.1, read as the reverse complement.
AATAGATAAAAAGTATAAAATATTCATATTAAATATTTTCACAATGTTTTCACTAAAAAATATAAACACAAACATTTTTTAATAAATTTTTGTTCTCAAATATTTATAATTAATATTATCAAAAATCTTTACTATTTCTAATATTTTATATTTAAAGAAAACACAAAGTATATTCAAAATCAAACACTTCAACATACATATAATCTGAGTAAATAAAATTCTTATTAAGTATATTCGCCAAATTTTTTTCCGGGGTGGAATAGAGAACAGTTGTACAGAAGGGACTGAAACTCATGTTCTGATAATCGTATCGGACTAACTTAAAAGAAAAACCATCTTTCGCTATGAGAATTTGCGTGCAGTGCTAGCAAATAATTTAAATAATAATCAATGCTGATTTAATCTCCCGGTAAAGTGGCCGATGAGGCAATGCAACATTCCGTTTCGAAACTCTTTACGTTTCAAGAAGTGTGGCTATTTTCTCTTTTTTAAAATTCTCATGAATGCTTAATCTATATGAAGAAGATAAACATTTATAGAATTTCATTCTCGTTTCTTAGTTTCCCATTTTACGATATTTTTTTTTTAACTTTTTCTCTTTTTAAATAACAATATTTATTTATTTATTTATTTTTTTCGATATTTTTAAGTTCTGTTTCAGCGTATGTATTTGGATATTTTACAATACGACACCAGTAGAAAATGTCTAAAAACTCTATTTTGTGGTAAAATACAGGATTTTGGACAAAGCTAAGTAAACAGTGAAAGTTGTTATTTTCAAATTACAATTTTCCCCTCAAAGCTATGTACATATGATTCGTAATATTTGCAACCCACAAGTGAATTTTGAAATGCTTACCACTTTATTGAAAACTTCCTTGAGTGTTTTAACTTTTATTCATAAATTTTGAAAATTAACTGCTATAAGATTTATATTTCCTGACTGTGTCATATAATTATAATGAATAAAACAAATACATACATATATATATATATATATATATATATATATATATATATATATATATATATATATATATATATATATATATATATATATATATATATATATATATATATATATATATATATATATATATATATATAAATCCTCGGGCTGGGTAAGGTTGACTCAGCCTTTCATCTCTTCAGAGGATCAATTAACTGAGTACCAAGCATGCTTGGGAACTAAACACTGGGGGTCTTACGTTAGGCTGACCACCTAACTGGGACATATGCTTCGCACCCCAGGGCCCTCGGTCATGAAAACAGTTATGGGCACTGTAGGCCTTGGCCCACATGGGCTGTCGTGCCATGGAGTTTAGTTTATATATATATATATATATATATATATATATATATATATATATATATATATATATATATATATATATATATATATATATATATATATATATATATATATATCAGCATAATTTACTAAAATGTAAGCATACTTTTTTAAATTACTTATATATAAATTATTCTATTGTAATTAAGTTGAATATTAAATATTTATTTTATGCAATAACTTACTTTAAACAAGCAATTTTACTTTTTGTCCTTTTATTAGATGCTATCTTGGTGAAGCAAGGTCTCATAGTTATTGAAAAAGAAAAACAAATGATTCTACAAATGTTCAGTTTATTTAATCTATAACACAAGTAATTTATATTTCTCCGTGAATTGAATCATCATAAAACACAACTTAAAAATCCAATAAAAATACAAAACATTTTTTGAAATTGTGATCAAAAATTTTGTTGTAAATTGTTTCAATTTTGGGAAGAAAATAAATTGCACCAACTTTTAAAATATATTGCCATTCTCAATGTTTTTTTAAATCATAATACAATAACTTTGCTTCTATGATTAAAAACTATTTAAACTGATTATATATACAATAAAAATTAGCCACGCTTGAATACAAAATACATTCAAACGTGGTTATAACTGTATTTGGATTGCTCTACCATGTTATAGGCACTTCAATTGGTGGATCACGAATACATTAACGTGGGATACATATTACTACATTTTGATGTCTTCTTTAATGGTGAAACGGATCCTTAAATCTCCACTAGTAAGCGTAGCTTAGTAATTGAACCGCACCCTTCAGAATAAAAGGTCCTGGGTTCGATATCAGCCGTTATTGGAAAATGAATGATGAATGTTGCATTTCATCTTACTAGGTGCATTTAGGTCAAAGGGATTGCTTATATATATTTTTTTTGGTTTATTCACTTTAGATTGAGTGAGGTGAATATGATCGCTTTTATAAGAAACATCTTCGGAGAAGACAATGCATGGCGAATGTTTAAATATCTTCAGTCAAGTTATCCACAATACACAGTTTCAAAAACATCCTCGAGTGAAGTAGAAGATGAACTTAGACCAACTGAATATTAGAATTCTGACCTACTTACTGACGAACTTAGACTTACTGAAGATTAGAATTTTAACCATTTAAACAAGCTAAAATTTGTCTGATGCAAACCACTGTAGTGCTGACAATAATGATTAGAATATGGTTATGATTGGAAAATGATCTTTACTTTACTTTTCTTTTTTAATACTTATAATTTTAAATAATCCCAAATTCTTTTTACAGTTACATTTGATTTTTGTATTATTAAATTGCAAAAAGAAAGAAATTGAGAGTTTTTGTAAGCAGAACATTGAAGTATCGTTAAAAATTAGATAAAAGTTAGAAACTTTGTTATTTGGTTTGAATGAGTTTTGCTGTTTTTGTTTATTCGAATCATGTCACAAAATTAATTTATTTATTAAATAAAAAAATTGTATGAGTACAAACACCAAAACAAAGTTATGTGAACAAAAAACTTCCATTAGTAAGAAAAATAACTCATATTTTTCTATCAGTTTGGAATGGAGCAAGAATTATTATGACATTATAAGCTAAATTTAACGCTTTGAAACGTCGATGGTCTAATACCAAAATTAGGGCAGTAGCTTTTCGAAATTCAAAAGTATCGAAATAAAATATTTGATTTTGAGTAAAATAATAGTTGATATTAAATAAACAGAACTTATAATTTTTGAAAAACTTTGACCCTATATATCGCATTTTAAACTTTAGAAAATAAACTGGATATAATATTTCCTAATTGCCTTTGAATACAGCCAAAACATCGATCTCTTTTCGAATTGTATTCTTTCCGTCACAAAAGTAATATTTTTGGAAATTAAAAAAAGCAGATTAGATTCAGGTTAAAGCAAACTCTGCCAAGCGGATAAGGGGCAACACAAAAGAATTTTAGGGACCACAATAAAGAGATTCAAAATTGGCTGGCACCACACACAATGATAGGCTTTCTTTTACCTAGTAGAGATTTTTTTTACTAACAGAAAAACTTATCCCTAAACCACATAAGCCATACAAAACATTACATGCACACATCACTATTGAAAAGAGATGTTATTTTTTTAAGCTGCAGTTTTTTTTGCATTCTACCTGATTTGGCGATACATCGCCATTACGGTGTTTATTTCCATTTTAATGAAAGACCATCTACTATTTTTCATTGAAACTTAATGTCCACGAAATTGAGTTTGATTAAAACGTGTGTTGAGCGCTTGTTACTTTGAGAAACATTATAAAACTAAAAAAAGAAGCCATCGTAAACTGTATTTCCTGTAAAATAATTCAGTTTTATTACTGAAAATATTATCTATGATGTCTATTGTTAGCAATCTCATATAGAAAAGTATTGCATAGATAATTGCAAAATTTAAAATGCGAACATTTTTCTAAATTTTGCCATTAAAATGAGATTTATTATTATATTATTATTATTTTAATATAATTATTGCATTAATTAATATTCACGATTTCCTGAAAGCATAAAATTATTTCGAAATGCACTTAAGTTTGTATAAATATGAAATGCTGATGGTATTTTGTTTTCTAAAAAAGTTATCTAATTTCATAATAATGTTTTTATAATAAAGAAATGAAAATAACAAAGCTTTAGAAATCAGATAGGATAAATATATAAGTGAAAATTTTGTAGAAGTTTGATTTTATAAGTAGTTTTGATTTTGCAAATAACATGGATTAAAAAAATCATAAGTTAAAACCGTACGCTAGTTTCAATTTGCATTCATTAGAGGGTCTGATTAACTTTTCTAGTTATGTACAATATAAAATTTTAAAAAAAACTATCTATAATTTTACTGTTCAAATAATTAATAGAAAATGTTGTTGTTTTGGAATTTCGTTGAATTCCTTTGTGGACAGCAATTTTGATTCAACCTTATTAAACTGAAAGGTAACATATTTTACATTTATGTACAGAATTTTGGATCTCCGAATAATTTATATTATTTATTTATTTACTTACTAGGACTATAACTCTCACTTTTCTGCAGGAAATTTTGTATTAAGTCATTGTAGCATAGTTAAAAAGCTTAAATCAACAATGATTTAAAAAATAAATGTTGCAAACTTGACTATATATATATATATATATATATATATATATATATATATATATATATATATATATATATATATATATATATATATATATATATGAACAAAATATGTCTTGCAAATCAGAACATTTCTCTTAAATTTGAAAATTGCGCGTCGTATTTAAATATAATTCATGTTTTTCAATATTTCATCTTTTCATTGTCAAACTGACATATATAGATGTACAGGTCTCAAATAAAGAAAAAATGGCAGTATAAATATAGTGTACGGTATTTATGCCTTTTTGTAATGATACTTTCATTGAAAGTCTTTTTAATATAAATAAAACTTTTAAAGTTATTAAAAGATAATTACTTTTCACAGTAATTCATTTTAGTAACATTACTGAAAGCATGAAAATATTTAAAAGAAAATAACTAGATTTTAAATGCAAAACTTTTCCTCGATTAATAAAAACTTTAATATTTTGCAGCAACGAATTGAGATCTCTCAGAAATTTAACTATCGCATACAGTGATTACATTTTGTACTTAATTTGCGAACATTTTGCTTATTTGATGGATAAGCGTTAAAACAGCTGAACTGCTTCAAAAACGAATGAAGTTAGAATAAGCAGATTTTCAACTGTCGTATTGTCCTTGATTATTTTATGTTTATTTCCACAATAGTAGCCAGATAGATAGTAAAAAAGGACCTATCCTTCTCATTGAAATATTTCTCACTCATGATTTGCTTCCACAAAATTTGGCGAGATTCGTTGCTGTCCTCCACCAGTGCAAACCTCCATCTTGCAACAGGGCTTGCACAATCGCTTTTCATGCAGCCAAAATCAGAGGTTTCACATCGAAAATCCCTCCTCCTCCCCTTGTACAGCGTCCCACCGGTCTTCTTCCCGAAAGGTTCCTCTTTCACAAAACCCCCGTGAAAGGAGCTTTCCCCTGGTTTTCTGCTATTGAGACATAAAAACCTTTGTGGTCGCTGAGCCGAATTGTTTACCCACAAGTCGAGCCGATACCCGGAGAGTTAGCACAACAGGGGTTTTGACTGCTTTGTGATAGTGGGTATGGAGAACGCTCTGTGTCCCATGCCTATGTTTTCGCTTGTTTTTCCCCGACGCGGTGTCAAATATCCTACTCTTGACTGCACACCTTTAGAGAAGGTACACACCACCTCCCCGGGTCCTCTGAAGTACACCGCTGTACGCTTCTGCACTGTACCAAACAGTAGTCTGAATTACATATTTTTACGTCCTCCAGAATAAAAAAGCTATAAGGCTGAATTTTTGAAGCTTTTTTTTCTCCGTATTTTTTGTTTTGCGCTGTTTTCGTCTTTTGCTGGAATAGTGATACTTTTCGGTTTTTCCGAAATATGGGAAGAGGGAAAAGCCAGCACACATCACTTCAAACCAATATGTTGCCAACTGTCAATCATGTAAATTTATCTTCTTGTTTAATGTTTCTCAAGATAAAGTAGTTGCTCCATGAAAATAAAGCTGTTATAGGAAATGTACTGGGGAAAAAAATACGCCATGAGATTATCTTTTATATGTCTCTAAGGCAAATTAAGCACAAAATATAATCACTGGATTCGATAGTAATTTCTGAGAGATCTCAAAATTCTTTGTTTTAAAATGTTAAAGTTTTTATTAATCGAGGAAAAATTTTGCATTTAAAATATAGTTATTTTCTTTTAAATATTTTCATGCTTTCAATAGTGTTATTAAAATTAATTACTGTGAAAAGTAATTATCTTTTAATAACTTTAAGAGTTTTATTTACATAAAAAGACTTTCAATGAAAGTATCATTATAAAAAGACATATAAATACCGTACACTAAATTTATACTGCCATTTCTTTTTTATTTGAGACCTGTACATCTATATATTTCAGTTTGACAATGAAAAGATGAAATATTGAAAAACATGAATTATATTTAAATACGACGCGCAACTTTCAAAATGAAAAGAAATGTTCTTATTTGCAAGACGTATTTTGTTCATAAATTTCTTTATATATATATATATATATATATATATATATATATATATATATATATATATATATATATATATATATATATATATATATATATATATACAGGGTGATTATAAAAAAACTTTGCCAACATCTGCACTTCTAGCGTCCATTCTATTTAACCGATCAAGATGATACTTCAAATATAGTTTTTTTGAGATATGCGCTCGAGATTCTGTGAATGGCAACACAGTGGCCCTCGTGGTTACAGTTATAGTGACAGAAACTCGAAATTTTCGAATGGCAACGCCTACTTTTTACCATCGCAAAATGTTCAGCACATGCGAAAACCCTAAATAGCGTTGAAACGGTACCGATATGTCCGAAAACCGACGTGTTATACACATACAAACAGTTCTTCAAGGCGCACGGAGGAATAATGCATACGACAGAGACAAGACACTGCTCAATGATGAGAACGCATAGAGAAAAAAATCTTTATTAATTTCAAACATTTTCCACATGAGTGCCATCACAGGCAATTACACATTGCATGCGGGAGACGTGGACAATGTCGCTGCACGCAACATGGCACGAGGGATGTTTCCAATCTCACGCCGTATAGAATCCTTTAAGTCCGACAATGTTTGAGGATTGCACAGATAAACTCTGGATTTGAGATAGCCCCAAAACCAGAAATCCATAGGCGTCAGATCTGGGGATCACGCAGGCCACGGAAAAGGATAATAGCGTGAGATGATGCGATCACCAAAATGCTGATCCAGGAGCCTTTTAACTGACCTCGCTATATGTGGAGGTGCGCCATCTTGCATCCAAACAATGTCATTGAGTGCATTCAGCCGACGCAACTCCGGTAAGACATAATTTTTCAGCATGGCTGCATACCGAGGGCCCATTACAGAACATGTTGCAGGGCCAGTCGGGGTCGTTTCCTCAAAGAAGAACAGGCCCAGAACAAATGTAGCTGTAATGCCGCACCACGCAGTCACTTTGGCGTCAAATAATGGTACTGGCGCCACAGCATGAGGATTCGTCTCTCCCCAGTGCACACAATTCTTTGTGTTAATGCTGCCATTTAAGGTGAAATGCGCCTCGTCCGTCCATAGTATGCGAAGTGGCCAGTCGTTATCCGCATCATATCGTAACAAAAATGCATTTGCGAAGTCCAGACGTTGTTGTGGGTCACCCGGCTCCAACATCTGGACGCGCTGGAACCAATAGGGAAACATGTGAAGTACCGAGCGCAAGAGCTTGCGGACCGTTGAGTTCGGAATATCCAACACGCGCGCTATGCCTCTTGCGGTTTCTGTGTGTCCTGCAGTCACTGTATGGTGCACTTCCATGACAACGTCCTCAGAAACAGTTGGCCGTCCGGAGCGCTGTTTGTCACAGGTGCAGCCTGTATCTTCGAATTTCCGCACTAAATCACGCAGAGCTTGCAGAGTACATGGGCCGCGTCGTTGTCGATGATTGCGGCGATACACACGCAAGGCTTCCGCAGCGTTCATCCCATTTTGGTAATAGAGTTTGATCAATTCACCGCGAACTTTCATAGAAAGACTCATATCGTCGGCATGTGCGAGTTCCCGAATGACGACTTCGCATACCCGCTTCGTATTTTATAGGTTTCCTACGCTGAATATCTGGCGACCGGCGTTCTGTGATTGGTTTCTTGACTCTGTCACATGCAAATTTATTGCGTGCGCCCAGATCGTGTTTTATTGGCCGGTTTTCAGAACTCTTTTTTGTGTTTGCAGAACACGTCCGTTTTTAGACATATCGGTACCGTTTCAACGCTATTTAGGGTTTTCGCATGTGCTGAGCATTTTGTGATGGTAAAAAGTAGACGTTGCCATTCGAAAATTTCGAGTTTCTGTCACTATAACTGTAACCGCGAGGGCCACTGTGTTGCCATTCACAGAATCTCGAGCGCATATTTCAAAAGAACTATATTTGAAATATCATCTTGATCGGTTAAATAGAATGGACGCTAGAAGTGCAGATGTTGGCAAAGTTTTTTTATAATCACCCTGTATATATATATATATATATATATATATATATATATATATATATATATATATATATATATATATATATATATATATATATATATTATAAAATGCACCAAGTGGTAAATATTTTTTTCATTTGCCAAATCTTGGAAATTTTTTATGAAAATCTTATGAATATTTATTGTAAATGTAAATTGCTGAGATATTATTAATCAGTTTTTATTTATTTATTTTAGTTTTCGTTAAATGTTTATAGGTAATTTAAGGCTTTACATGATAAAAAAACATACAAATTTTAATCATTACAGTTATTTTTAAACTATTATATTTATATACGTTAAATAAAAAAAATTAAATAATTATAAAAAAATTTAAAAAATAAATAAAATAACATATATATATATATGTGTGTGTGTGTGTGTGTGTGTGCACGCGCGCATTTTTAGTGTATATATATATACACTAAAAATGCACAAATATACCATAATAGTTCAAACATACAGAAAATAATTATTCTTCTTTCCTTGTATAGTAAGAATTTTTTCACAGTCATCTTTTTTATATCATAATTAAATAAACTGTATCACTAAAAAAGTATAAGAAAACATTAAATATTTATATTTATAATCATTAAAAAAAGAAATAATATTATAAAGTATACAATGTAATAAGGATTTATAAATTATTTAATAAGAAATTTTAAAAACATATTCTTTATTTTACTAATATGCATGTTCATTGTGTATAATAAGGAAAAAGCAGAAATGAAGTTGGAGCAAAAAGTATAATTATAATTTTACTAACGAACCACCTAGACACACAAATTTTCCACCTTTTGCAGGCTGTAGCTCCCAGTAGAAAAACGTATACCTAACTTTAGACGAAAAAAAGAGATTTAAAACTTAATAATTGTCCTTCGAAAATAAAAAATAACGCTACTTTCTATTTTTGAAAGATACTTAATAATTATTTAGCTTTGTTCAAAACACTGTTTCGTACGACAACGAAATGTGACCTCTCGTATCTATCAACTAGAAACAAATCGAATAAGGAAATGCCTGAAAATCTCTTAAACACAGAGGTTATTTAATATTGAAATCAGAACTCTTTTCACACTCGCCCGAATGCATTCCTGATTGGCGGCATACTGGGAAAAACGAAAACAAATTCGCTCCAGTAGGCGGAAACAGTATTTCTTCAAAAATAGAAAAATGTCACATTTATAGCTCATTATTAAAAATAAATTGTAGATATGTATAAAGAAAGGAAGGTCTGATAACATAGATATTTTTTTCTATTCAAAAAAGTTTATACATATAAAGTTTTAAAAGGGAGAAAAATAATCACTCATCTCTCCTTTCTTAAAGCGGAAAACTCGTTAAAATTGATTATAGTGTGCACTAAGCCCCTTTAAATTGAATTAAAATCACCGTTATTTAACTCCTTAAATTGATTACCAACACCATAAACAAATATTTGAAATGCAACACAAGTTGGTCTTAAGCTAGTCAGAAAAGAAAATCCTTATCTAAGCTTCCTTCCATTCTGTCCGACCATTCTCTATTAAGCTAAAATAATGAAAAAATTGATGAACAAATATAATAAGGATTTATTTACAAGCAGATTGTGAACATAAATAAATGATTTCCCCAATCACCTTCTCCAAGCTGTTAGTTGAATGGCTTGCTAGCTGACTTTCAACGCAACGGTTTGTTGATTTGATTTTTAAATCAGGAGTAAGTCTTAGCATTAGTTCGCGAAATGCATTTTAAACTGTAGATTTCTATTAAATTAGCAATCTGAAAAAATAATTATACATCAGTGACATTCCATAAACTGATAAATTGAGTTAAAGATCCCGTATTCAAAACCTAATAAGCATAAATTTTTCAAAAATATTTTTTTATCATTAGCAGCTTAGCGCAAGACACCATCTCTCAATCCAGAAGATCCAGTTTTAATTTTATTGGTGATAAAATTATTTTTGAGTTCATTATTATTATTATTTATGAGCTAAAACCCCTTTTCCGAAAATAAGATATTCATTTTCCCTATTCTTGAAAAAAGTAGCTGACAATTATATTATTGCTTTGTCAGATGTGTCATGGTGTGTACTAGGGTATCTTCTAAGATTGCTTTGTTATTACTTGTAATAAAACCCATTCAATAATCTGATATCTTGAAATAAAAGATGTGAATATATTCAGAAATTAGGTTCTTCTCTAGTTCTCATCAATGGCATGATATCATTTCAAATTTTAAAACAATTATACGGTATTGTGTGTTTCCGAATATGTTCCATGGAACCTCTCCATCCATCTGCCTTAAATGTAGCTTTCTAGAAGGACTATTTGCCATAAGTTCTCACTCAAAATAAACTTTTTTTTAAATTAATTCCAATTTTTTTTAATCTTTATGCGGTACTGAAAAAAGTATAAAATAACATTTAAAAAAAATACGCTTCCCTTTGTATCGAGAAGGATTTACAACACAAAGATACTTGATACGGCTGCGCTTGGAAAGAAATCTCCAGTTTTTAAAAATTTTTCTAGCATTACTAATCTTCCCATGGCAACGGGTGGCTTAGCATCATCTGAAAATTATGCTAGAATAGAAAAATGAAGTAAAATAGGAAATATATTCTTCAAGAGAGCTTCAGCATGGTGCCCAATTGGCTCCAGTGCGAAAAGAATATGTTTAGGGAGAGATACGCTTGAAAAAAAGGGAAGAGGGAGAAGAAAAGCTTACAAACTGCAGGTTAAGGGGTTTATAAACTATTAGCCTGGTATCGATGTGAATTGACTATGATTCCATAATACGGCCGCAGGCGGTGGACCCCCTGTGGTGACTTGGAGTGGTTGTGCACTCAGGTTAAAATAAAGTTTTTATATTCGCCCTTCTTCCCCAACCCCCGAGAAGGATGTTTTATATTTTTCACAATGCGGGTGACATCCGAGATCCCCTAGTGGGCTTCTCCCGGTCTGGCGATATTTTTGGCGACTACTGGAAATTTTATCAAAAAGGGTCAACAATTTTCGAAGTAAATTTACAGTTATTAAAAGAACTACATGTACCTTCTCTCATATGCTTTCCATAAAAAAATATTATAACTTTATATACTAAAATAAACTTTTCGTAGAACGTGTGTTTATATATATATATATATATATATATATATATATATATATATATATATATATATATATATATATATATATAAATGCAAAGTTAGATATATCACTAATTTATGTATTTGGTGAGGTTCTTGCAGATTTGGATTTGTAATTAGATATGATTTAAATTTGATTATTATATATAAAATGTATTTTGGCAACATTGGATTTTGACTTACATATTTTGGATTAAATTCTACTTCTTTTATTCTTGTTTGATATTTTGGTTTGAATTTTTGGTATGGCTTTGTGGTGTAATGGCTTCTTTAAGACTATGTCTTGGACCACTGCAGAAAAGCCATAATTGTGCCAATGTGGTCAACACCCCCTGATGAAGCTGGCCATATTGGTACTTTATTCCATTTATATCTATCTTTCTTTGAAATTTCTTTCAAGTTTTTCAATGTAATTCTTTTCAATGTATAATTTTCCATTTAATATTTCAATATATTGTCTTCCATTTAAATATTCTACATTTGGCATTTAATATTTTCAATGTACTATTCTCCATTTGGCATTTTTCATTGTATTTTGTTTCATTATATTCATTGTATTTTATAAATATACTATTAACTATATATATATATATATATATATATATATATATATATATATATATATATATATATATATATATATATATATATATATATATATATATATATGTATGTATGTATGTATGTATGTATATGCATTTATATATGTAAAGCATTGTAACCAAAAATTTAAAAATTAACATAAACTTTAAAGGATTAAAAAATATTAACTGATTATTAATATTATTTATCATCTCACCATAATCTTCTCTTAAAAAGTGCATAAAAATAATAATCTTAAAAAATACTTTTAATATAAATTTTTCTTTTTATAATATGGGTAAAGTAATCATCAAAAAATATTAGACTAAAATTAATTATGATTAGAAATTGTAATGTTAACTTTTGATTATTAAAAGATTAATATCAGAAATCTTTATAAAATTTATTTTCACGTATGTAATTTTCATTATTTGAATAAAGAAGCCACTAAAATATATCAAAATACTAACATTGGTACTAAATTATAAGTTGATAAGGTTGTTGTGTAGATTCATAAATTATTAGAAAATTGCTTAGCCTCTTATGCAGATTTCAAGAAGTTCATTAAGTTTATTTTTGCATATATATATATATTTAGTAATACCAATGAAAAAAAAATCATCAAAAAATATCGCAAAATACTTAACTGAAGAGGAGAGTTTATTTTTGTAAATAAAGTTACATTTTTTATAATGTGCATAGAGTATTCACAAAAAAAAAAAAAAAAAAACTAAAATATTAAATGGGTTTTTAATACGTTTCATTTAACATTTTGGTATATTTTAAATATTGAGCTTTATCTTTGAACTTTTTAAGCTGAAGAGAAATAATTTTTCTCTCACTGCTTATTAATTTCAATTTAGAATGAAGTTATGGATCGAAATGTGCAACAAAATTAAATTGTATACATAATTTCAGGTATGATACTTGACATTTTTATTTTAAATTATTAACGATTCTAATAAAAAACAACGTTTGAATCTTTCCTTTTTTTCATTTTCCAATGTTGATATGACTTCTAAAAATTCAATTTTCTTCTCAATGTAGAATATCTTATTCAAAAAACTACATTTAAATTTAACTGTCAAATGGGGAGGGTGATACTTTGAATGATTTTCACTCACTGAAACAAATATTTTTATCAGTTAAGTCCAAGATCAGACTAACATGTGTTCAGTAGATAATTTAATTTCATAACCTTCAAACTGTTAAACCCTTGACTGCAATGGTAATGATTTTATGTAAACCAATACTTCGCCTAACTTTTATAACTATTCTTAGCAAACCATCTTTATTTTAACAAACCAACAAGATTGTACATTTCCAACAATATAATATAATTTCTGTATAAATAGAAAATATTATTTTCGCGTGGAATATATGATACAGTAATAATTGACAATCAAATACACCTGCGTATTGTAAAAAAATTCTCTTCGGAATATTAAAATAGCGAAAACTTATACCTTTTTTTATAAATTTTTAAAGAAATCAATGAAAATAACTCAAAAAATGTAAATATCCAATCAAAATATTTCCCATTTCGTTTTTGAAAAATACTATCAGAAACACATGGAGTTTTCACGTGATAAATGCTTTTAAATCGATGAGATAATTAAATTTTAATCACATTTTTAATGATTTAAAGTTATTTTAAATAAAAAAGTTAAATTGTTACAGATGTTTACATAGTTTTGTTTTAGTAAACTAAAAAAAAATCAAAATTTTATTAAATTTGAATTAGATTAATATTATATTTTAAAAAAACAGATTTTTATTTTATTAGAAAGTATATTTTTGGATATTCCAAATATCGTCTCAGCCCTGAAACATACAAGAATGTTCATCGGGTCTGCTAAAATCGGGTCGCGTTCAAATGAGTCATGTATAATATTATTAAATGACATAATATACTTCACTGCTTTAAAGTTAAGAAAATGTAATCTGTTTAAATATTTTTCCAATAAGTGAGGGGTAAAATTTACAACAGGTCACATTTCTCGCTTGAGTTTCTAACCAATAAAATGGCACTTGCGTAAAATTTCCGATCATGGTAAATGCACGTTAAGATTTCATTAAATATTCTCGGTGGCAATGATGTCGATCAAGTTGACAGGAAACATCAATTCTTTTGTATAAAGAGAGCATTAAAAGCTGAAAGGAAAACAGGGATTTGGGGTGCCGCCGCAGATTATTCCAGTCGGGCAGATCGCTGAATCCAACAGTCGGCATATCACAAAGCACTGTCATACAATACCCTTCCGAAAACATATGGCATCCCAACGTCAACATACACTAACAACACATACACAACTTCCATAGTGATTCGCTTCCCTCCCTCTGCAAATAGTGGGATCCCCCACCAACATGTGATACGGAAGAAATCGCATTGTGCAGCTTAAACTTGATTGATAGGTGATAGGATAAAGACATGTTATTTTTCGAGGGAAAGAGCCTGATGTATGTATATAAATGCTGTTGAAATATTATTAATTTTACAGAAATTATTTTATTAAAAAAGCGCGCGTGTATTTTCTTCAGTGAAATTAAATAAAAATATGGATGTATAATTCATTTAATTAAATACGAAATAAATTAAATGTATCTATAAGGTTACCAGTAAATTTGGAAAGCTAACAGCTATGACTATAAAAAAATGACAGGGTATAAAGAAGTGGCTAAGATGTGACGACTTACTGAGTTCATAGCGTTAAAATTCCAAAATTAGCTGTCCTGTTTCGAAAAGTAAATAGATATAAGCTATTAGTTACAAAGTTGTGGTACAGAAATAATTTGATATCAACCAATAAATTAATTGCATACTAAAGTGTGAAGAAAAGAACATGCACAATAGCCTAAGTTACTTCATGGTTTCATCTTCAATCGCTTTGAAAGAGTAATAAATTGTTCCCGTGCACATAAACCTATTTATAATCGATGCTCTCAGTCTACTATTCCTTATCCAAAGTACACACCTGAAATTTGGAAAATACTTTCTTTTTGATTTGTTGTTTGAGGTAACAATTCTGGATAAGCGTACGAACTCATGCTCATTGTACAAGCTCTTTTCTTCTCATATCAAACGCGTTAGGTATCATTTGGTATTCTACAACTTCATAGGGCCGTGGTAGCCTAGTGGTTAGGGCATCGGCCTTCCATCCGGAAGGGGGAGTTTCGATTCCCAATGCCCCCAAAGATCCACCATGTACATGCGATATATGTGCTCATTAAATTTGCGGAATCGAAAGTCCTGTGTTCGGTCGTTGAGTAGTCAACATGGGTCTGGAGAACATTTTCTTCAAATCAATGTCAAAATTGAGGGAGTGGATCCTCTGGTGGTGCCATCTATCGGAGGAGTTAAGAGCAAAACGTCGTACTTTCACCTTCATGATGCTTTGGTTAAACTGACTTAAATTCGCATAGGCAAGCGGTATAGCGAGCTTGGCTTGTCCAAGCTTCATAAGCAACAACAATTTTCAAACTATTTTTTTTTCGTATCTCAATTAGTGATTGAGATAAAACTGCTTTCTTAATTTTAATTCTAAGAGAACTATGTCTCATTTGCATTTGCAATTCAGCATAGCTCATTTGCAACGCATAGTTGCTTCCTTATATTTATACCTCTTTTTCATTATCATAACACCTGATGTTACAAAGTTAAGTGCGTTTGACAAAACTTCAAGGTGCTATTTGCTTTACTTCAACATGTAATTCCATAATTTTATGTTGAATAACTTTTTAACAAAGAAACAAATATAAAGTCACAGAAATTTATATTAACTTTAAAATTTTGAAAGATCTTTGAAATATAAGATTTTTTAAAAAATTTCTGTAGTACAATGGATTCCCTACATTAACTCTTTTTTGATTAAAAGATATTTTCTTACATCAATTTTATTTAAACAATTAGTGAATGAACTAGTATGTAAATTTGTAATGAGAAGTTACTTTGCATTTAGTGAAAATTATCTTTTAGTTCTCTAAAACTATTCTCCTCAGGTGATGAATAAATAATACGATAATGCTAATAAGGAATATTATCTGTATTAAGTGTTAACAGATTATCTCCCTCATAATATCTGATGAATCATTTACCTCAGTTTTGCTGTACTCGATAGCTGCTTTCAGAAATCTCCAATTTCGCGATGCATTATTCATTTAAATTAATTTTTTATTATCGGTCTTTTTAAATTGTCAACAAACAAAATGGTTTGTAACTTCCGTTTCCCTTACACGGAATAATTTTTTTCATCAAGACATAATTTGCTATAGCTAAATTGACATTTCGATCATTAAATTAGAAGCTTAAATTTTCAAGTTCTCAGAAAGTATACAGTATTTATGCAGAATACATACCTCCAAACATAAAATTTCCTTTTTAATTTCAAACTATTTTCACACATTAATTTACTTTTTTTGTTTCTGTATTTTATTTAATTTTTTTATATACTCAGCTAAAGGAATCATATTTAGTTTGAATGTCAGTCCAAAGTACTGAAAACAACACAAAAAAGGAATTGAAAACATTTTAAAAATTTAATTTATTTCTCATGTTACCAATTAATTAAATTTTGTTTTCTGTTCATCATACAAATACAGTGTCAATGTTTATTACGAACGCCTAATAATATTTTATATTGATATCGTTATCTGATCATTAGAATTGGACATTGAAACTAATTCGTAAAAAATTACATTATAGACATAGTAAACTAATAACGCAAATTTATGATTGATTTATACTTGTGAATTTCTTAGCATACATGTATTGCCTTTTAAAATAAAATGCATATTTCAAACTAACCGACCGATGGCTGAGTGCTTAGCGTTCCTGACTTCATAGCTCTAGGTCCCGGGTTCGAATCCCGGTTCGGGCATGGATGTTACTTTCTCTCCGTGTTTCTCTGTCCTTTCTTGTGTGATGATGCATGAATGTGGCTTCCCATATAAAAGAATTTCAGGTGGTATGGTGTGGGTAATGCTACTCACCTCCATGACTTGATTCCCAGTTGCCCGCTGGGTAACGACAAATGAGTAGCAGTTTTCGGCCTTGTTAGGGCGAAGGGTTGGTTACCCAAGTGCCCACCGTTGTTTAAAAAAATTTTCAAACAATTTATTTTCCTTTTGCCATTGTACATTCTATTTATGCATTTGAATTCTAATTCTACAAGGGCACATAGCTTATGCTCTTTGTAGGAATCGAATCCACGAACCATTAAACTTGAGGACAGCGATCCATTCAGTTGTAATTCAGCTTGTCAGTTGTTGCAGCATAGAAAATCCATGCATTTTAATTAAAGTTAAATAATATTTCTGCAAATATAATAGCTTAATTTTTTTTATCTACTTATGAGACGTCGAGAATGACTCCTGACAGAGACGTAATTAATTGCTGAATTGAATAAGATTTTATATATTTTGAGTAAACAATATCAGCCGTTGTTTGTCGGTCAGGGAATAAGTTTATTATAACACATAAGGTGAAATGTTTCAAGTGAATAAATAAGAATACGGGGTATGTGCCAAGATTTGGATTTTTTTCAGTGTGTTGCTCTTCGCTAAAGAACTCACAAATCTTTTACCCGATAGAGTACTGATTATAAGCCATTCAGTTTCCATTACGATACAAAATGTTTCGAATCATACTAAGAAAATGGTGTTTATCATAAGCAATAAATATTTTAGATTATTATCTGTTTTGCAGTATTCTTTGAACGATTTTTGAATTCCAGATTACATTAATACAATAATTAAAGAAATTATTGTATAAAATGTTCTTTAATGAAAAACATTTATGCGTTTCTGTAATGAACCTCTATGCAAATTTTAATATATTAACTAAATATAAAATATAAAATTGTATTGGATAAATGTTGTCATTTTAGATGTTTTTGAGTATCTTGAAGTATTTTATTACAATGATTTTTTTTATAAATATTTTAAAATCAATTTTAGTTGTAGATATGAACGAAAATTTTTACCGAGAAAAATTATATTAAGAGGAAATATATCATTATTTATTATCTGAAAAAATTAAAAAATGAATTGGCAAGATATATTAAGTTATTTTATCACAGAACGCTTCTATGTCGCTAATTTTTGGCGGTTAAAGTTGCTAAACATAGTCAACATCCTTATCATTTTAAACCAAGTGACGAGATCAAACCTGAGCTAACACTCTCTTCTTTTTATATCCACGTCATATCACGTGACGTTCATAATCTTTAAAGAAGGATTATGAAGGTCACAGATTAAAGTAGATACACCCCCAAATTACGGAGGTTCAGCAACCCACTGACGGCTCACGAAGTCATCCTCCCGCTGGTTCTCCACTTTCTTAAAATGTCAATCTTCAGCTGAGAAAGGTATCGAACTCACTACCATTCGGAAGCGAGACCGAAGTCTTTTACGGGCGATGTTATCATGCCATTAAAGTAAATTATTGAAAAGCTATTAAAATTTTCCTCATTTGATCTCAAATCCAAAAATTATGATGTATTATGGTTCCCTACCCATAATAGTACTTTTGAAATAAATGATTGTGATCCATTGTTCTTATCTTCAATTTAGTCTTTATCAGTATTTTATAAAAAAATGCAGCTAATCATTTGAAAATATCTTATAATTTTTATGATAAAATTCAATTTTTGAACTTCTGGTATTAAATTATTGAAAAAAATTTTAAAATAAAAAAATAAAAGCACTTTTTTAAGCATAAATTTAAGTGTTACCTTATGATCAAGATTTTGATCGATTATGTAAATTAATTTTGTTTTTTTTTAAACAATTCTTAAAAATACCTGATGGTTTCTAAATGATGTTTTTAAACTATTCTTACCATTGTTTTAGATAATTTTATAAAGTTTTATTTTATTTATTTTATTTTATTTATTTTTTTTTAATTTGACTATCAGAACATTATGAATTTCTTTACATATATTAAGTCAAGAAATTAAAAGAGATATTCTGTTTTCCTAATATAATATTAGTAAATATTTTTCCTTTAAATAAAATTATAATATCACAAAAAAATATTTTCCAGTTACCATTATTTTAGCTATTTAATCTCGCAATTTTTATTTGAAATGAACAATATATTTGTAAATAAGTTTTTTTAGCTGTTTTAGGCGTTTAGCATTTATATGCATTTTTGAAATTTTCCCCTTGTCTATCAAAAGCTTGGAATATATAGTTCTAAAATTAAAAAACAAATCATTAATTATCTTGAAATTCAATGCTTGATCTTTTACAAGATAAAATATTTCAGAATTCTTTTGTGTTGATCTTCATCCCCAATTTGAAATCTTGAAAGAAAATAATTAGTTATAATTAATAATATTAATTTACTAATGAAAGATGTGCTCATCGTCAATTTTTTCTACAAGGAAAATTTTAAAATGATATTTTTCATCTTGTTACAATTATTTAAATGCTTTAAAATAAATCGAAGATATTTGTTGAATTGTCTTAAACTGTTATTTCTTTTATCACCAGACTTAAAATAAATTTAACATCAGCATACATGTGTAATCCCATTTAAACTATTGCAAAGAATTTTCGGAGAATGATTTTACGTGCTTTTGACACAAAACGTGTCGAATGTTACAAAATATTAGGATTGTTAGAAATCACATGATTTCGTTTATCTAAAGAAGAATAACTCCTATCCTATAACCTTTTCTATACAGAGGCCACGGTGGCCTGGTTGTCTAGGGGCGTCGTGCTCATTATCGGAAGGGAGTGAGTTCGAATCCCGGCCGACCGAGGATCTGTCGTGTTCGCTAATGGCGGCTGGAGTACGTTAAAACTGGACGTGGTCGCAATGTCCTCTAAGTGAAATGATACCTCAGGGAGTGGCAGTCCAAGTATTAAGAGTCATCGGCTTGGTCCTTGCTTCAAAATCCCAAAGACTCTATCCGGCTGCTTCTATCTAAGGCAGGCCGCAAATTCGGTAAACAATCCGATTAAGACGCCGTCTTATGGTAGACAAATGCAGTCTCGTCGATGTCTTAGTGTGACGTAGTTAAAACGTTGTATCTGACGTCATGGAATTCTTAAACTAATGAGTGCGCGTTGTCTCGCGGAATGTTGCCAGATATTTCGAACCTGTTTGAAATTTAGAATCGTCTCGCGCTCCACCCGTTTTCTGATGTAACTAAGACATCAATGACGTCATTTGGTCTGATGCGATTCTCGCAAGATGCTCAGCTTGTCTCGCGAAACAAGTCTCATACGATCATCTACGAATTTGCGGACTGCCAAACTGGTAGAGTTCAACTCAGGACTCGGTACAGGGAAGCATGCTGGTGCAACAACAACCTCTTCTACACAGAACTTGTAATGATATTGTTTCGTTACTGTCACCATAAAATTAAATGATTCTCTAAATAACAATATCTTTCTTTAACTCTATACTGGATATTATTCTATTATTTTATACGAGAAACTCTTAGTGAAATAAAACACTTAGCTCAATACACCCACACTAACGTACTCATATATGTATACATAAAAAAATGATAGATATTAATCAATTCACCATTCATAAATTAATCAGTAGTAATCAATTCATCATTTATAAATGAATTCGTAGTTTTCCATTTGATTTATTGATTTCCAAATAAGTCTGAAAGTTGCAAACGTACCACACACATTTTCAAGTATAACAACATGCTTTCGAAATCACATCTTGGTATATACGTGCTTCTTTTGCCAAGCTTAGCAGAGCTTAGCCAAGCTTAGCCAAAGCTTAGCAGAGCTGTGACGGGAAGTCCGGGAATCCATCATTTACCGCGTAACCTCAGAAGTGAGGGGCGTTTACGAAGAGTATTCAAAACTTGCAATATTTTTATGTCGTGCGATTCATCTTAGTGACCGCCGTGAGAAAGAAAATTTGATGATTGTGTGTGGGGGGGGGCAAGGTTTTTCCTGTGGTAAAATCCATGTTTAATGGTGCACGTTGGGGCTCTGTTCCAAAAGAGTAGGAGGTGTAACGCCCGGGACTCGGATTACCGCACTTTGTTCGCCATAATAGACAGAAATCAGTACCTTTTGTGCGGGGTCGGGCAAACGATATGTTCCGACACCCGTGAGACTTAGTGTTCCAACTTTGGCTTTATTTAGTGGCATTGCCCGAATAGGTAGCAACACACTGTGTATTTCTCAGTGTATTCAGTTACTGTTGGCCGTACATGGTGTACGTGTCACGTGACAATACGTGCGTCCAAGTTTGTTGTTCCCTTAGAAGAAAGGCAGTTGAAATGGATAGATTTACGATCAGTCAACCAAAGCAAAAAAGTCCCTCCAGATAAAATTTAGAACAGAATAAAAAATGCTTTTGAATTATATTGGAAAAGAATTCCCCTTTTGAGTCATACATAGATATGATATTGAGTTTCATTTGCTGAATGGTTCTTAAAAGGAGTTAAAAAAAGGATTTAGTTACAAAACTGTCATGGAACATCGTTATTTTGTACAAATAAAGCATTTCGAAAATAAGACGGAAAATGAATATTCAAAAAAATGTCATTATTGCGAAATAAATGTGAAATTTAATTTTCTGAATTTTGCTAAAAAAGAAACAAAGATTTTACGTAGAAAAATTTTGTTTTAAATTATAGTTTGTATTTTTAGCTATATTTAGTATTTATTAAAAAGATATATATGTATTTATTGTTAGAAACGCAATTCTAAGAATATATTGAAATTCTTTTCTTATTAAAGAAACAAAATGAAGGATTTAAATACTGAAAAGAATAAAGAATCATTGATTAATATTTTTCCTTGTAATTCACACTTTAATTTTAAATGCTACATTATCCACAATTCCAACAGAATTCGAACTTTTAAAACGTGATCTTTTGTGTGAAAAAAATTATTGTAGTGACAAACCTTACAAAGACCAGCAAAACCAGACTGTGAAAGAGTATGGTCATTAGAAGCAAACGATAATTAAGGATATAAAATAAATATAAATAACGAAAAAGCATAATCTCTACCATAAAATTTATCACACATCAAAAGTAATAAATTTTGTATGACACAAAATTTATAATTATTGATATTTTAAATAATTTTATGTATATATTTTAGACTTTTTCTCTTATCATCGTATTTAATTATTTACATATTTTCATAAATTTCATACAGTGTTTAAAACACATACTTAATGGATAACATGATACAAATTTTCCTTGTTGTTAACCAAATCAAAATATTAATATTCAATAGAAAATAAATTGACATCATCGAAAATAAATTCCTGATTTGGGAAAAGAAAGCTCCTATTTCCTCAACTCTTGAATTATTTCAGTACATTATCTTATTTCATTTTTATAAGTGGCAGCAGTTTATTTATGACGAAAATCTGAGGCTGAAATCAAAATATTGTGCATTTATTTTAAAGACTACCAGCAGTATTTTTGGATTAACTTATAGTTATGAAAAAAACACCCGTACAAATATGTTTCGTAAAAATGTTCTTAAGGCTGTTATCCAGAAATGGGTATGGAAATAAAATTTAAGAAGAAAAGGGAGGGGAAAAGGCAAGCGGTTAATTGAAGTATATAGGCTAAATGCGTAAAATGTATAATACTATTGCATTGCATCTATCGGGCACAGATGCCGCATAACGCAGAATTCCAAATTCTGAATTTTTTTGGCGATAAACAGATATTGCCAAGATGACGTATTGTGACGTACGTGATAACGTAAATACCAGGTTTGCCAAAATAGAATTTCTGCATAATTTTTATAAGTCTCCCTATCTATGTCTTAATAAAAACCAGGTTGTCAGATACATAAGAAAATCCGCCAAAAAATTACCAAACTCAGTATTTGATATCCTGGGTTATACGGCATCTGTGCCATAATAACTATTATACTACTGAAAATGTAATAAGAATGTTTTGAAAGTCCACTTTACATCTGTTGTTGTTGCTTATGACTCTTGGACAAGCCAAACTAGCTATGCCTTTGGCAGTGCGAATTAAGTCAATAGAGAGCGTCTTTCGTTTGGATCAGAGCACCACGAAGGTGAAAGTACGACTTTGCTCTTTTCAAGGTGCCTAGTAATTTTGAACCACGGTCAGGTGACGATGTCACACCTGAACTGGCACCCTCCTCTCCACATCCACGCCACACCAGCGGAAGGACTTTGGACGTCAAAGATTAACGTGGACACGCCCCCAGCCCACGTAGCTCCAGCAACCCAGTGAAGGAGAGTACACCGTGGTCACCCTCCCAACCACTGTCCACGGCAAATGATGCTTCACTTTTCTGAGCTTACGGGAAGCGGCGTGAAGCTACTGAGCCGGAGCTCACATTACATCATCTTGGTTGAAATACCATTAATCTGGGAAACATTCACCCATTGCAAGGAAAGAAAACTGAAATGTCACCAAACACATCTTCCGATTGTCGCGAATGAAGAAAAGTAACATCTGTTGTTGTTTTTTTATTATGATTACAATATATTTGTCCCCCGTCTAAGAATGGGTTTTCATAAATAGTGGATCATACTCATGTATTTCAAAGGATGAAACCAGTAATATTCTGAGCACTCAACCTGATTCATGAGCCCGCAGAATGCAGAAGTCAATCTGTCGGGATGGGAGTTTGACGAATGTGTTCATATTTTCCAGGTTTCCTCGCTTGCGACACATGAACACAATTCATTATTTATCAACACATAGGGATTATTCAAATGAATTCTAATGTTTTTCAGTTGTCAGAGTTTCAGGTGCGAGATAGCATGACAACCACTTTCCATTGTTTCAAGGTTTTCTGAATAATTCAACCTCAAAGAATTCATTCTGTATCATATTTTATTCAGTTCATAGTAGAAATCTTAATTACATTTTATACATTACACGAATATTTTTTTTATTATTTCTAAAATTGTATTTTATGCTTGTTATTTATTTGGTAACACTTAGAAATATCAATAATTTTGACATTGAATAAAATTCCTTCTTATTCTTTTAGCCCTCGCTAATAAGTTAAAAAATTCAAAAGCCTTTTAAAATTCATTTTTGAATTCAATGAGAAAGGGGGGAAAAGATTTGTGGAAATTATAAAATTTATCCCATTCCTAAACCTTATTTATTTATTTTTGATTATTATTGTTATTTTCTTTCGAAAAATAAAATACTTTGCACAAGGTAATGCATCTTTGAGTCAGGGATAACTCTTACTCAATTTAATGAAAATATTGTTGTTTCTTTGTGGAGAAGATTGTTTATCTTTTCTACAATGAAGCAACTTAACCCGTTAACTCTCACTCCAAAAACAAACAAATCCCATTCTTTTCTTTTTTCAGGTCTTTATTTGTTGTCACACAAATTTGGGTGTTTTTTTAAAATTTATAATCCTTTGAAAATAAGATTTGAATTTTTAAAAAATCAAAATCGAAACATTTTAATTTGATGTACGTGCCACTATTTATTATTATTATTTATAAGTAACATGAAGAAGCTAAAGAATGTATTTAGCATCTTCATACTGGTACTTCCACGATTTAGCTTCAAAATGCAATGACGCTTATTTTCAACAGCAATCTCCCGGATTTATGCGGATAAAATTCGTGCAACATAATACAATTTCCCTCCAAAATAAGCCTAAACAAGCGTAACTATCACATTTACGTTTCCCGCTAGAAAGCGCGAAAGGGGACGAGGGAATTGCCTTTACATATGTTCCGCCACACCACTTCAGCTCTGGTGATTATCGAAGGGTACAATGCAAGCATGCTCTCGTTGGAGCACCCCCTTGGGATCTCAATTAGTCCCTGCAAGTTCCCCGTGCTCCCCTGCCCTACCACACCGGAAAAGGTCACTCAATGTCCCGGAGAGGAGGAGGAAGAGCATTTATTTCCGCTGTTTAGAGGATTATATGGGATCTCTGCAGTGCAAGTGGTGACAAAGATGTTGTCATACTGAGGCAGGGCAGTAAAATTGATAAAGGGATATATATATAGAACCCTTTGGGGTGGAGGCATGCCTGAACGGCCTGAAAGCAGCTTTTCGGGCGCCTAGCCTTGCTCTTTTTATAATCATCCATCATTAGGAAAACACAACAATGTTTTGGAAAATATGCAATTAAATTATTTATGCAATGTACAAAACGTCCTTCATGTTTTGCTGTTTTTACATCCGTTTCGTGGAATTGAAATGAGACTTTAAAGAATTACTGTGAAGTTGAGAAAAAAATAATAACTTAATATTCTTTTACATTAAAATAAATTATGAATTAGCATAAATGAATTATATTTTTTGCATATTTAAGCTAAAATAAAAAAATTATATTTTATAAGACAGAAAGTGAGATAAATTTAGTAATAAAGTTAATTATTCATTCGTGTTTTTTTGTGAAGCAACTACATAGCGTAAAGAATCTTTAGTGATGACTATCTTAAATTTTTTATGAGTTTCATCTCTTATCTTTAGCACGTTCCAGCCATAAAATTTATTTATTTTTATAATGAATTACCTGCTCTTATATTCATATTACTAGTGTAAAGATAAAGAAAACTTAATCGTTAAAAACTTTTAAGAACAGTCTTATTGATATAAATTTTTACTAATATCGATCATGAAATCACAAAGCTTCTCTACATATAGTGTTTGCCTCATTTTTTATATTTTAAAATTTTATTTATAGCAAGTGATTTCGATATTTTTTTAAATGCGATTAATTAAGTTGCATATAAAAGAAAATTCGTGTTTTTTTTTAAATTCTTTAATAAAAGCCATTAATTTTATTCTTATATTTACTAAAATGCAAAATTTTAATTCCTAAAAAATTAAAAGAAAAATAAATAAATAGAAAATATCGCAGTACTAGACTAGAATAAATGATAAAGTAGTACTATAATAAATGATAAATATTTATCATAGTGTGTGATTATATATCTAAATCAATATCTATCTATCTATCTATCTATCTATCTATCTATCTATCTATATATATATATATATATATATATATATATATATATATATATATATATATATATATATATATATATATATATATATATATATATATATATATATATATATATATATATATATATATATATATATATATATATATATATATATATATATATATATATATATATATTTTACTTTTATTTTTTATTTATTTTAAAATGATATAAATAAAAATTTGAAATTGAAATGTGTCATAATCACTTTTTCTGTACCATTTTTTATGCTGAAAATTGGCGTTTATGTGGTAAAAACTTCAAAAATAAAGTTAAAATAATTTTCAATTCATTTTTTGACTACATGGATACGCTTCTCACATCTAACTTATTAGGTATTTTAAATTATATATGTATAGATAGACAGATAGATATAGATATACTTAAATAAATAAGTATAATAAAAATAATGTAGAGAATACTACAACAAATAATAAGCTGAATAGTCAGTGCAAAATTCTCTGAAACATATTAAAAATAAAATTATTAACATGCAAGGCATTAAAATTATTATCTTTATTTCCACAAAGAATTCAATTTCTCAGTCTTAGGTTCATCACCATCAAGTGTTATCTGCCATTTCTATAAAAGAAAACTTCCCGATTGAGAGTCTATCCTATCAATTTTTCCAAAAGAGTTAAAAAAAAAAAAAAAGTTTCTTCTTCACCACCATTTCTCCACAAGTCCTTCAGCGGCCCACTCATCGTCCAATAATTGCTTACGCTTCAATAAAAACGGAATTCCATCCTACAAAAAAGTTCATAGTTTTGCGCGTTAAGTTGGCGAGCGTTGTTTGGCGACCGCAATCACCTGAATCAGCCGGTTCCGACTTATCACCAAACAATCGCGGTCCGCGTCCTGTGTGACCGGTAACAGTGCACGTATTTGCTGATAGAAAAGAATATAATTTTCCTCCGGTTCTCAGGCATCGGAAAATTATCTTGGAGATGCGGACGCTGCAAGATTAGAGGTCTTTTGTCCCTGGCACGTGTCCCACCCCCTTGATGCATCCTCGAGTCACGTGTCAGAGGGTGCTTTTTACGAATTTTGTAAGACAGAAATGTGATAAGCCTGAATACGGGCTCTTCTGTGAAGTTGATAGGCCGGGATCTTCTTTCCCTATAATCGACAGAGAACCATTTTTTTTTTTTTAAATATTTTTCAATATTATTTTGAGATTAAATTTTAAGAATTAATATCACTTTTTTTTAAACATTACCTTCAAATATTCGCCTAAAAAAAGCTTTTATTTAAACATTATTTCTTGTTTCTGCTTTTTCGTAATTACTTTATATTTATAGCTGATAAATTGATACTACCGTTTTTATATATTTCTTTAAAATATCTATTGGAGGATAAATTGAATATATAGTAAATTGTCCTATGAAGGGGTTTACTTGATTATCATTTCAATG
Source organism: Latrodectus hesperus (assembly GCA_037975125.1). Lineage (NCBI taxonomy): Eukaryota > Metazoa > Arthropoda > Arachnida > Araneae > Theridiidae > Latrodectus > Latrodectus hesperus. The sequence goes on along the minus strand of JAJQOW010000613.1, from coordinate 1,508 downwards.
TTGGAACATTTTTATAGTTACTTTTGATAGAATTGTTGACACTTTATCATGTATTCTTGAAATATTTGAATATTCTCCTAAAAATGTTTTTATTTTCGTACCACATCAAAACTAATAAATTTTTCAGTTACTTTACATTATATTTTAAACATATAAATTTTATTTTCTAGAAATGTCTATTCAAAAAATATTTTTATATTTTAATATAACATGCAGCATTACAGAATTTGTACAATTATTTTAAAATAATTTTCAGGAATTCGTGTCACTTTTTTATTATATTCAAACAGTCACCTTAAAATTATTTTATTCAAGCCCCATTTTAACGTTAGAAATTTTTTTAAATTATTCAATTTCGGTATGTATGATATTAGACCCCTGTAAACATCATGTTTAACAAAGTGATATGAGGTATTTTTAGGAAGAGAGAAAATGTTACTTGTATGTTTCATTATTGCAGAAAGATCGAATGAAGTATTGCAAAAAAGCATACGAAAAATAAATTTAATCTCTCTCTCACACTTTTCGAATTTAACATAAATATTTCCTTCCTAATATGTAAAAACATCACTTAATATTTCTTATATATCTTACTATATGATGAAATTTTTATGATCTTCAAACTTGTAATAAATTAATGTTTAAAAGATAAGAAATTGAAATAAGAGCATAATCTTCCAAAAAATAAAAAATAACCCTTTTTAAAATATATTTAACGCCTAAAAAATTTCATTCATAAGAATTCCTTGTGCTTAATAAATGTTCACGTAAATATTATTGGATTTTGATAAAAGTGCATTAAGTGTTTTGTTTGTTAAATAATTGTGTAAACAATATTAAGAGCGTTGTAACGAATTTTGATCTCAAATTCGAAAAAAAAATCTTTAAAATTTATTCACAAACAATTATAAATAAAAAATTTTCGTAGCAGGTAAGGTGAAAAAAACGTAAGAAATCAAAAGAATACAAGTTGTTTCGTTTTCAGTGAGAAAACTATTGAATAAAAGATAAACTAACATTGTGATAAATCAATCAAGTAAATAAAAACATTTTTTTTATAAATTGTTCATAAATCGTTTTTTATTGAAAGTTACATTAAAATTTTTATAACAAAATGATTTAAAGGAGATAAGTACATGATATCTCTTAAGTGAACTCTAAATAAAGTGATACAAAAAAATCGTTTTTAGAATTCAAAGAGTTACCTATAAGCCCTTTATAGAACCTTTTTGGTCGAGAGTGTTCTATTATATTTTTATATATCTTATAGAACAATCTCGATTTAAAATGCCGAATGTCTACAATCTAATATATGAAAATGTAAAGAAATAGCCTTAAATGCAAAGAAATATTATAAGATATATTCCTTCTTTCAATTCTTAGCAATAATTTAAGCATTACAAGAAACATTCGTAACTTCAATTAATAAATAAATAACAATTTCAGCTTGAAGACTCAAGGATTGCTAAAACTTCTTCCTCGCTGTTGTTTTGATGTGTCACGTATAA